>NMRA01000919.1:18893-52711 GCA_002633005.1 Phoronis australis
ATTGATGACATTTTTATGATATGGACCCATGGTCCACAAAAATTAGATGTATTTTTAGAAAATATTAACAAATTTCACCCTACTATAAAGTTCACTCATGACATTTCTCAAAATAAAGTCTCATTTTTAGATGTAACTGTCACTCTTAATAATGATAAACTAGAAACTGACTTATTCTGTAAAGAAACTGACAAACACCAGTATCTGTCATATCACTCGTGTCATCCCTTTCATTGCAAGAAAAGCCTTCCATATAGCCTTGCCCTAAGAATTCGACGCATTTGTTCAGAAGAAACTTCCTTTAATAACCGTTTAAAAGAACTCAAGTACTATCTAATTCAACGTCATTTCCCCTTACATCTTATACACAAACAGTTTGACAAAGTCCGCTCAATTACTCGAAATGAATCTTTAAGAACTAAAACTAAAGGCAATACTACTAATAGAATACCTTTCATAACTATGTTCAATCCATGTTTAAACGGAATTAGCCAATAAGAAGTGTGCTTATTTTATATCTCTAAATCAAAGCTAATAAATTCAAGAGGCCTATCCCATTCAAAACGTGTCCCAAATTTGCGTTGTCCGGCAGTAAAAACGACATTGGAGGTAGACTGGTTAAACACAATACTGAGTGGAAATTGGAATGTAATGCAGAAAATTTATGGTGTTCCAAGTGTTTCAAAATTATCACCAATAAACAATTCATTGTATCGGGAGGGACAGTCAATGTAATGAAACGTGGGTAGTCCAAACCTCAACCACAACAGCAAGTCACCTGACTCAAAACGGGGAACACCGTCTAATAGTCTACGCCGATACACATCTGTAACAACAGGCCTACGCATGAGGTAACACAGCGGTACTCTACTAGTAGGAGGCAAATACGGATTAAGAATGGCGTCGCAAAGTTTTGAGACCGTTTGAAGACATTGTTCTTACCGTACTTTGATCAAATTCTTTTGCTGTTAGGCTTAAAGGAGAATGCCCCCAAAAAACAAGCTATTTTGCATCAATTTAGATCGAGTAGTTCCTCTCGATAATACCAAGTTCAGTTGTTTTACCTGACACCAAACGGCAGACGGATGTGTTGAAATTAATCAATGACGTTAATAGGTTTGAACGCAATCTGTTCAGCCGTTCACAACACGCTTACTGGTTTCAACTTATCGCTTGAATGCATAGTTTTATACCAATAAATCATCAAAATTCGATCTAAACCCCTTGTAAATACATCGAGTTCTTAAACAAACGTGTTGTTTTATTTCACTGTTACGGATTTATATGTATTTGAACGTACCGTAGAGTACCATGATGGTCGAACACGGGAGTTTGAGTCTGTTTGGTGATCAGTTCGAATCATTCTTCCGTGAAAAACAGACGAAGGAACATATCTGCGAGTTGTACTTTTAGATTTTTTCAGTTCTAAACACACAGAACGCTTGTTACTCCCCGCCAGTGGCTCGGATCCCGATCAGGACGGTAGCGGCCGCCGGGACAGCTGGACATCACGAACATAAACCAGCTTAATTTGGACACTAAACTTCTAGTCACAAAAAGACTATAATAGTGAACCAAAGAAATAATGGGTACGTAATTATTTAGGTGAATTAGCCACGAAACTGAAAATCTACTAGCTTGTCGGGGGCCGCGAAGTCAGGTTCCCCTCCACAGAATCGTCAGGGCAAAGGTTGTACATATGTACAGTAACAATTACTTGAATAATGTATTTGTATATCGAAATAAAGTTTCCCCTAATATGTGACCATAGCATATAAAATCGATTTACTGTTTCACAACAACTTTCTGTCAGCAAATACTTAATTAGCATGCGCTCACACGGCCTCGGTGCGCGATCAATTACCTTTATTGTATCTAAAGCCGGTAATGCAGTGGTTTATTCATTGCTTGCTTCTCAAAACACTTGCACTCACGAATACTCTAAAGGCATTACAAATTGTATCTAATGAGACAGACTTTGTTTCAGTTTTATATAATTCACTTTGAAACAGAGAGTAGAATAATAAACGCCTACATGGCAACTCGCCCGGCACCAATCCCGACTTAGTCCAGAGCTCACCCGACGAAGACTTCACGGGTTTGATCGTTAGGTTTTATAGGCTATCAGTTCGAACCGGAATACACTGATCAAGAAATACTAGAGACGTCGTGAACATGCACAGGTAACGGAACGAATGGACAGTTCTTTGGTAAGCTGGAATTTGTCAGAGAAATGACTGTCGAGGAAATGCCGGCCACAGACACGGAGATGTTTCACGGCCTTATACTTGTTATTCACAGCATACTTCTCATTCTTCAATACCGCGAGCTACTTCCTAAGCATTTCGGGCTCTCGAGGAAGTCGAAAAACATATAGTACCCGCTTTCTTCGCAGCTTCATAATTCGGACAAGCGGGAACGATGATATAGTGGCATTGGCAGATGAACCACTGATGTCATAACGCTAAGTTGTCGTGAGACCGTCCGGAGTTGGTATATGGTGCAACTCCGGACGGTCTGGGGTCAACAGAAAACCACAGTTCAACTGTGAGTCTACACCAATGTGATAAAGGAGTGTAGTTCTACTTGCTGCGTCAGCTAGAGGTACTTATCTCTTTTATGACGCACAATGTGTGACTGGGCAAAGCGTTTTCAAAATAATGTAGATAAATCAGAGGAGAGTGAGACCCCTGAGGTCCCTGACAAGTCCTCAATACAATTCTACGTTATGGTCGCTGCGTTGTTTCTCCCCTTCCTCACAGGTTAACGCGACACCTGTCGGCAAGGTGAGGTCGACCAGTATAAGAGGCGATATGGATATAGATCGATTAAGACGGTAAAAAATATTAATTAAATCGGGTGGAATTCTCTTTTAAGTTTGCACATGTGCACATATGGAACACCTCTTGGAGGAAATTGAAGACTACGAAAACGAACAATATTCCGTAGGTGCCACTTGATACATTCGGAACATTTCGGGCATTTCGTAATATCTTTATCCGTGGAAGATATTTCATACCTATATGTACACATGTGCTAAATTCAATGATTGCAGTTAGTAAAACAACCCACAAGACAGAGACCTGATCCGCTGAAACCATTAGTTTAGCTGTCTCTATACCAAATCCTTATGCTGTTATTATTCAATTTCGCACATGTGCAGAAAACAGATATATCATCACATCACCAATGTTCGTGTGTTTGCGTATTGACACACCTCGCATTACAAAAATATTATATTAAGCTACTAGACACGGATACGCTGCCAACCGTGAATTGCTGATAGACTAATGTATCATATATCAAAATGCATAACCAAAATCTATGAGAAAAAGTGGTCAATATCAAATTTAGTTTTACTCTCTGTATACATCTATACAAACTTTACCTTGTCGCAGTAACGTTTGGTAGCTCATGTTTCCGAACAACCAACCATTGCCAGGAAACCTATACCACGAAGCTGGAGATCCTGGATTGAAGTTCTTGATATCTACCTACAATCACAAGTCCTGTTTGATACCTACATGTAAGTCCGTACCAGTAAATGATTACTCGGCAACGTTTAACATTCAAGTGACCGGCTGGGGTCACGATCCTATAAAACATGATAAACCTGTCACATTAAGTTCGGAAATAGTGTTTTTGTCGAACAATATTTCTGTTATTCTTTGTCTGAGTGTGAAGTATATATAGATTATTACATGGCGAAGTTGTTAACCGCCATATTTAGAGCCCGAGTGGATTTTGGAGAATTAAATTCACCATAATCCACGAGGGCTCTAGATAAGGGGGATAACGACTGGGGTCTTATTCCAATTTAAAATATTCACGACTGAATTTGATATTAGTTAAATACCATGATTCTGACTGTAGGCATGGTACAATTTAAGAGCAAATAATAAAAATGACAATTGAACATCGTTTTCCTAAAGATTTTCAAAAGTTAACATTCCTGTACCATTCTACTCACTTCTAGATTTTAACTTGTTAAGCACTTCCTTTCATAACTGTTCGTAAACTTTTGAGCAATTGCCTATTGGCGACGAAATAACGGAAAGCCACGTGAGGACTTTCACGACTCCCAAAGATAATATATATATATATATATATATATATATATATATATATATATATGTAGTAAAGTTTCAAAAGCTGTTAATCTCGCTTTAAAACAGTTCTGTGCCAAACTATTTTTGAGGACTAACGAAATGTCGTCAATTTCCACATGTTTTTGGCAGTTCTTGATGAGTCGACTCGCGGTCGAACCGGTTTCACCACCTGGTGCAAGCATAACACCATAACTGGGCATGTTTTGAAATCATTAATTTAAGTGAAAATTTACCCTTAACGGTAACACCCGTCATTCACGTTACAATATGCTTTGAACAATACTCTGAGCACACCAATGCCACGGCTAGGTTGACATTGGCTTTCATTCGGCTACGCCACTGGGACTCGGAGACCTTATATGGCTTTCTATTGAACTATTTTCGGACTTTCGATCGTTATTCTAAGCTCTTTAAATTACAACTTTGCTAGTGAGATTTCTCGACTGGCATCCATTTTCTACCAGATAAGTCACCACGTTCTCATTTACATTACACCGGCCATTGACACGGGAGATGCGTGTGGGGAACTGTGAGTTGTATTACTTCAACCCTTTCGTTCGAGTGCCCTATATTCATTCAGAATTGAATATTTCAGTTCATTCGTCGGGTACATTCCTTGAAAACCAATGATGTCGGGTAGCGAATTTTCCATGATAACCCTTTTTGCGACTGTTTGGAAAAGCAGTTTCAAGACTAGATACAAATGAATGTACATGTATGTGCGTTGTGAAACATCTATAGACCGAGAAGAAATTTCATGGATCATTTGTGTGTATGCCTATTTGCTGCTTGTTCGAGATTGACGTTTTCATAGTTTAAGGGACATACATTGTACGTCCGAACAGTAATTGGAGAGGCCATTGGATTATAATTATATAAAATCCCGTTTTGGCAAGAAATTGTGGAGATAAATAAACTGCAACTTACTGTTTTCATACACTTTGACAAATGCCTTAAAGCTTTAAAAATACACTGCATTCGAAATGTATGGAAAAACAACATCAATTTAGAGCATTATGTAAAACACGTAACAAGCAATGCTGAGGTAATATCAAGGAAAACTTACGTAATCCAAATGCCAGCCGGGCGCTTGTCCACTGTTGTCGTGCTTTATTTGTATTTTATATACGTCTCCTACATCAAACGGCAATGTGTAATTGTCTAAACTGTAAGAAAAATGTGCCAGTATTTGTTTGTGGGGTGCTCATCATCTCACGACAACAAACTGAAACCCAAGATAGTATGGGGGGCGCAGGTTTACTTTCTAAAATATCGATGTCTTAAAGTTTGTCTGTCGGAGACTGGCCTACATAAAAATCACATCATGTGAGCAGGTCCCAAAATACAGTTTTTCTGTAATCTAAACTTATACATGTAGGATTTATCATGTGTGATACATCAGCTCGTCTCACCAGTAAAAACACAAAAAGACTTCGAAAACGGATAGCTACGAGCTGGCAATTTGTTGAGTTGCGTTAGCTCACGAATCTCGCCAGTAAAGCCCTATCTCGCGAAGATTGTGTGACATTGCATTTTTGAGAGTGTGTTGCAAATATACACTGTACAACAGACGCCTGAGCTGTACCTTAAATCTATCCATAAATGAGCTAACAGCTCACGTTAGGTGTGAATGATGTAGCGACTACATGTACTTTATCCTATTGTGTTTTCACACCTTTGCGTGTGTTATCAGCTAAGCTAAGGCTCATTTGAGTCAGACCAGATAAGCTCGTAGCCATCCGACTGTCCCAAGACAAATAAGAACGCCCCACATCGTACATGTACACACTATTATGTTATTGACTGGAATACTTAAGCCAAACTAATCGGCACCAAATTTAGTCGATGTTTTTGTCGAACTTTTGTAAGCCTCGGTATCTAACAACAGTTTCTGGGATTTGGCATTGAAAGATTCTCCAAAAGACAGGCGTATAGAACTCTGCGTGTTTCATTCTTTTATTGCATTTGCGCCCTCATTATATACGAAGCTCTGGAATCTTCATTGAATATTAGTTTTGTAATGCCTCACTAAAAGTCTACAAATTCGAATTAGTCTACACGACTTCGTAAACGACAGTCTTGTACTGTAGGACCAATCGGATTGTTAAGACAAGTGTTCCGACAAGTCCGCTTGAGATAGAGCGCGCCCGATTCTTTACCGATTTCGTTCGATCTGAGAGGGTTCAATGGCGAGTATTGTGTTTATTCAAAAGAACCATTGTAAGCAGTTACTGGGCCGTTTACGTCACTTCCTATTGTTGTCCTTGCAATGGAATAACCGCTTTAATTATTGTTCTTAAAACACCGAAGTGGCATCTCGATAACAAGGATTCTGTACTTAATAAACATAGCGTAGAAAAAGATCATGTCACCTTGAATGGCAGCAGTTTATTACTCCTTTGTCCGTTAACAATTTTAAGTTCCGATCAAAATTTTACAAACCTTCCTTGTTCCATCTCATCGGCTTCATACGGAAGGCGATACCACGACGACTCATTCTTTGTGCCAAACAGTTTTACATAGACGTAGGCATCTGTGCCTGCAGTCGGCAAATCGGAAGTCTTTATGTTGAAATCGTATACTGAAATCGAGCATAGTTCATGACAAAACATATACATGTATGAATGGATGGATGGGTGTTTGGATAGGCAAGTTGAATAATGGATAGACTCATAGGATAAATAAACAACATGTTTTCATCATTGATAACTTCCATTGCAATTACGCTTTATTGAGTATCACATTCTCTGTGTTTAAAGGGGCCTGGAACGCGATAAACACTCTAAATTGCAATGTTGAAAGTGGTTTTCTGGATCTGAAACAAAATTCAACCTGCTAACCAGGTATCTTTAGGGTTCGTTTGTAAATATTTTTAATTTCTGTTGACATCAAAACATTTTCATTTCGTTTCAGATTTCCAAAAAACGATGAGTCAACTGCTCGCCAATTCGTCGATTTTTCTTCCACAAGGAAAAGCAAGTCTCCCTATTTGGTATGGCAAGACAGAGACCTAATACCTTCCCCTTGAAAGGAAAATGTGACCTCAAACGACTTCAAGCAACTGTCAGTGAGCGCATGCCCGCATTTATCATAAGTGGGGGGAGATTAGAAACTATGTGGTAACCACAGAGTTTTTCCTTCGCGCGTATTTCAAAAATCCTGAATTGTGATTGATTTTTTTTGTAAATTTCTTCACAGGAGAAATTGAATTTACATTGTACTAGACGTTGCGAGAGAACGCTTTCGTCAGGAATTGTTTAAAAATGTTTTTGGCGACCTTTCGCGTCCCATGCCTATTTAAGTGATATCTTGACAACAGCCGTTTTAGTCGTGCCACGGTGGCATGTTTCACGGGAACCGTCCCACATAACCAGACGTTGATCTCTGCCATATGCTACCCCAGCGCAACTTAAGTCCACTGATATTAAACATTCCAATATTCCTTTTACTAGTTATTATTCTAATGTGGCACAGCGAACACCCAGAATGTTGTCTATGTGGCACAGTTAGTCATTTTTTGTCCAGCTTGTTTTTTGCTCCATAAAATAAGCGACACAAATTGATAATCAAGGATCTCACACCGAGTGCTCTTTGATTTACAACGGTTGAATTCACATGTGGTCATTGTACAGCGACCCATATTGGCGAAACGACTGGTCATTTAACTTCACGGATCCGAAAAACCGGGCCACTGGCACGAATTCGATATATTTTATGTTCAGGGCAATACAATGCCACCATCCGGGGGCACTGTTTTGACGTAAATGACACCGAACCCAATGGTTAAGATTAAATTACGGGAGTCAACTCAGACAACCACCAATAAATGTAAAGATTATAACAACGAATCCTTGTCAGTTTTGATTTGATTCGTTGTTGCTTCCGGTTCCTCTGTTGGAGCTGGTTAAACGTCTGAACTGTGGGTCGGTACCTATGAAATATCACGATTTAAAACAGTTGTTGTTTTCATTAAAGCTATCAGACCAGTAATGTTCATCTGTTATAATTATCTAGCTTATAGAGGGCGCGGAGTGCTTCTGGGTTTGCCTGATAAAAACATGAACACAAAATATATGTAGTGAAAGTACACATGACAATAACAATGACAATAAAGATTTAAACGATAACAGTAAAAATAACAACGCTAATATAAATCGTATAGCCATAAATAACGATAATAATGCGAATGGGATTTTCGGATGGCAGAGGCATACCAAACTGATGGCGAAGAAACAAAACGAGAAAATATCAACGGTATGGGATATAATTCCAGAAATGTTCAGTCTAATCGATCAATCGGACGCGTAGAGAATTAGACGTATACGTACTAGCCTCGCTGTCTGCCCACATCACCATCAAAACCATCACTGAAAGTAAAGAAAACTCATGGTTAATACAACCATAATAATATTCTGCGCTTCTTGGTGGTGCCTCGCGATCGCGTGGCAGCGGTTTTAGAGGTTGGGCTAAAGTGACGATGGAACTAATGCAGGTTGTCAATGAAAATATTTTAAAATTATGATCAGATTGGACTTTTTAATTAGGACTGTCATTGATAATCAATTGCTAAAATAACAATAACGTGGTGAAGTTTCTAAGCACTCACCATACATATATTCACATTCATCCACGATGACCAATAGAATAAAAACGGCTAAACCAAAGGTAAGAGGGACCCATTTTTATCCAACAGTTGAAGTTTAATTATAATTTTGAAGGACAACAAAATGTTCAATATTAAAATAAAACCTCTCTAGAACATTGGAAAACATAGTCTAGAGTTTCTTTTATTAGTGGATAAGAAGTTAGCTAAGACACAAAAATAATCAAAATTGCAGGTAAACTAAATTCACCGATCCCTACGTCATTTTGAAACTAAGGCTTAGAGAATTGGCAGTAAACCAGTATGGCATCAGTATTAACCGCAAAAATACTTTAGACCTGGCAAAATTGTTATTCCAAAAAATATTCGGATGTTGTTAGGCAAGAAACATAAATATGCACCACAATCAGAGAGTACATGAATGTGGATTTGACCAGGTGGTCATGTCGTAGATCGGTCAAATGGTTTCACTCGAAGTGAAATAATGTGAATTCAGGAAGCATACGGGTACTTTAATACAGCTGCAATCGGGCATCAAACACAACGTGCAAAACGTGGAGAATGGAGATCTACGTTATGCATGCATAGCGTAATAGAAACTCAACGAGTGGGTAAACGAAATCATTAACGAGCAAATAGACGAATCTACAAGAAACGTAAATGGGCAATACCATTTGTGATTGACGTACAATCAGAGAACATTTTGATCAATTGTGAAAAAATGTTCATCCTAAGGAAATAATTAATACAGCAATTGATTGGTCTCACTGGTAGCTTTCAAAGCATGTATCAACTTCCCCCCTATCTTTTATGACTGAGAAGATTGCCATTAGAGGGGTGTGACGGACGTACGCAGAGAATTTGATTTTTTTTAAAGTTTAACTTTAATTTTCTGTGAGTTGCATTCAGTTAAAATGTTATGTTTTATGTGATATTTAGTGAAATGTTTGCAAAGTACAACACACTAATTTTTTGATGATATCTTTTATGAATTTTTTGTCAGACAGCTCGACATAAGTTGAGTTAGTGTGACGGACGTACGTGACGGACGGACGATCTGAATTTCTAGTATTAAATTGTGTGTTGTGACTAAGATATCAATTCAGAGTAATTCAAACTTTTGAAGTATTTAAGGTATATTTGTCTCTAACTCAATGTTTTCTTTAATTAAAATGTACCGATTGACCTTTTGCACGAATCATCACAGGAAGGGTTATACTAGGAATATACTCTTAGGATTTTAACTTTTCATTACATTTGATTAAAGATATAAAACAATCACCTAAAATCTTCACTTCCTTTTGAAGAGGGTAAGAATTATCGATGGCAATGAGAGTGATGATCATTTTGTATTTGACAGCTGTTAGTTATAAGGAACATCTGTTTTTAAGCGTTAAACAGAACACTTATTCAACACTAATCAGTAAATATGACAGTCAAAATATAAAATGTGAAATTAAGTTTAAAACATTACTAATCACTGTCACAAAAATGCATTTTAATTAATTGTTTTTTTTTAATTAGAACTCGCCCTTAGTAGTTGTGTAAAATTATTCTCTGGTCCATGCTGTCGATGGTTCTGATGCATGCCCATGTAAGTACTAACTGTGATGTTTTTAAAGTATTAGTAACATGACTTCAGTATCTTCTTAAAACAAAGTGCGAAGCATATGGTTTAGTTGACATCATCGACTTTTGGCATTCACATTTTGATTCAAATCACCCGTGCTGTCTTCCAGTGTGAAAACAAGACATTTACATTTAATTGCATTTAGGATTATGATTTAGGAATATGTAGAGCTAACTTATCAGATGCTGGTTTCGATTTAGTGATTAAAATGAACAGGTTTCCATCCAGCTCTTCAACTCATGCCTTCTTTTCAAATTTAAAGAGAGCATTTAAATAATGCCACATCACAGTACGTGCAAGGACAATTATGAATTTCTTGATCCACGATGGCATTTTTTTCAAGTTTCAGAGAATATTCCAGCAGATATTTATTCTTCTCCCGGTTGCGTCTGTTCTTCCCGTGGTCTCCAACAATTTCCTCTATCCTTTATAAATGCTAGTTTAATATTCTCGAAGCTCAGCAGAAAGAAATTTGTCTAATTCTTAAAAAGATTGAAGGATCAAAAATATGTAAGATGACACAATGCAATCATTTGCAATGAAATAATTTCATACAGGCAACCCAATAACCCAATACACTGAAAAACACAAAAAGAGTGCCTCCAGCCAGTGAGGGTGTGACACAAACGTTCAATAAAGTAGGTGACAGATTCCTACCGCTTGAAAATTCCGGTAACGGCTTTTTCGACACAAAACACACCATAGCAGGTCGGAGCAGAAATAACATGTTGATTCCAGTGCAATAGCAACTTGACATGTATTCCTTTGGGTCTCCTGTTATTTGCGTATACTCTAAAGCACCTTAGGATTTCTTTTGCATGAATATTTTTGTATCTTGATTTTCCCAAAAGATACATTGTACCAGGAAGAGATAACCAGGAAGGGACAACTGTTTTAGCGCATTTTAACGTATTTTCAAAGGTGATTTCAAAAGTAAATGTTAAAGTAGTCTGAAATCCAAGCATTGTGTTTGAAAGCTTAACTCTTTGGCTATAAAATGACACCACTTTTGTCCCCAAAGACTTCATATTAATGGCACTGGGATGCTTTGAACATGACTTATTTTACCCTTCCAAAAGATGCCTCTTCCCAGGCATGTACTCGGGCATGATCCTCTTTTTTGAACCAACAGATGTCACTAATATATGCAAATGAGGCTCGCATCGTCTACGTCATACGACGTCACTATGGCGCGAGCTTCCAATTTGAACCCTCGAGTGTCTATAGTGAATGACTTGAAACGCAGTTCTATCTGGTTGGGCAGATCTAAGAAAATTAAGAACTCATACAAGTCAATGTTCAAAGAACATTGAATGGTTTCACATGAAAATACATTTAATTGTATTTGGATACGTTTGCATGTGTGTATGCGTGGACTTCGTCATTTTGCTTAAATCCAGATTTAGAAGCAGGTGTTAGTCAAGAAATTAGCTGCTCCCGCCACGGTGGCCGGTGTCGTGGCGTCGCCGGGAAGTCTGATCCATGCATGCGCAATTCGACGAACTAATGCTAGTCGCTGGTCAGCTCTGCTATGATTCATGCGCAATTCGACGAACTAAATGCTAGTCGCTGGTCAGCTCTGCTATGATTCATGCGCAATTCGACGAACTAATGCTAGTCGCTGGTCAGCTCCGCTATGATTCATTCGAGACGTGCGGCTTAACTCGAACCTATACCCGTGTTCTGGCTCCAAGGTCGTTTTTTGACCCAGTTTCGGGAAAAGTTCATTTTAATACGGTCATTTCCTGAAGATTTTTTGGAAAGATATGATCCCGAAATCCTTGGCCTATAGAGCTGTATCAAAATTCCTTGTTGAAACACGGCCACTGGTCCAGCTTCTGCAGGGCGGCTGGGAAAATGAACGCGTGTCCCAAAAAATGCACACACTTCAACCCCTCAGTGCAGTTCAAGTTCTTTTCCCGTCAATCACTGTGCGCGGATTCTACTGCATGACTACACCTTATTTTTAACGTGGGTGCGCCACTGAGTCACAACGTGTCCAGCCTTTGCAGTGTGCACGGGAATGGCAAGCAAACGATTCGGTCTAAAAGAACCTAAATTCATTGCACAATACTGGGAACTACAAGCATCAAGGAAGTGCAAAGACAATCTTTCCAAATTTATGAGCAATGACTTGAACTTCTTTTTTGATCTACGGTTTGTAAATTTTTGAATTTCATTAGTCTAGTTTTTAATTCAATAAAGCATTTAGAGCTGCCCCACATTCAAGAAATACCCCTGTTATCGTTTAGGGTCCTTCTTTGCGATATGGTGGTCAGATGATGGATCGAATTTTTGCCTTCAGGCTTCAACTAAGTTCAGTGACGCATCGCCATTTCTTACAAGACAGCTTCTGTGCTGTGCACGAATGTTTTGTGTTTTTGATGAATTTGGAATCTCAACTTCCCCTCATGAGTAGTTGGTAGTGTCATGCCGGAGGTTTACAGAAGGTGCAGTACTGAAAAAAGTGAGGGCTAAAGCCCCCTCAGCCCCCCTGTAGTGCACCGCCTATGGACCACTGGAAAACTTGGACTGAATTAATACGCTCCGAAAAACTTTTGCTTTACAAATTTTCTCGAATTTTCGAAATACATGTATGAATGATTAAGTGCACATTTTCAAGGGCACTTAGACGACCTATGCTGCAAAAACGGAGACCCAACAATTGTCCTGGCCAGGGCCCTCAAATGGTAAGCCATACACTGATACCGAGTTGTCAATGTTCTCTTGAATTTTCGCTGTGATCAGTATTCGAAGTCTTTCTTTTTTGTCTTTCCCCAGCCTCACACCTTTGTCGGTTGCCATGGTTTGACCCTGAGGCATGCAATTTTTTTGGGGTGGCACTCGCCCTCCCCCCGCTTACTAAGGTCCTGATGCAAGGAGTCCATCGTTGGTCCAAGGTCAATGTTGTGTTTCAACACGCATTCGTTGTATAGCTTGAGCATTGAATTAAAGGTTTAAGAAATACAGTATCAGTTTTGCGCGTTTAAAGGCGAAGGCAACCTTTTTTCATGTCATTTTTAGCAAAAATAAGGTTCGTTGATTATCCCAGACATATTTTTCACTTATTTACTGCTTTTCGTAATTTAATTGATTACTCGTTGTCTACTCCGGAAGTGACGTTTTGGAAGGCAAGAATTTCGCGCCAATTTCTTTTCATATAGTCTGACTGTGAGAGCAGTCGAGTCAGTCATTGTTCTACCTCGGTTGTGATAAGTTCGGTCGTCGTTTGCTTTTGCTTAGGAGTCAGTCAACATGCCACGCTGTTGCTGCGTACTGGGGTGTACTCATTATTGTCTCACGTACAGAGTAAGAACTGTCCCACTTGCCCGAGTGTCCCGCGACACACTCCCACTGAAGAGTGATCTGAGCACCCAAATTGCTTGCATCCCGCCGTGTGACTCCCTCGCCACACACCTGGCACCTTCCAAATAGCTCCAATACAAGTCCACAATAAACTTATCAAACTTAGGCTCACCGATCTGTTCATTGGATGACGAACTGTCCTCTTCACTGGGTGTCGAACTGGGCCTGTATTCACTCCCACTACTCAACATCGCTGCAGGACTGCTTACACGCTCTGGGCTCAGAGACAACAGCACAGGGCGAATCACTGCTAGTTTCCGAAATTGCACGCAATGGGGTACGTTCGGAGGCACGGGTGACAGCAGATGAAGTGCCTCCAGTCAGTGTATATAGTGGCCACAGCTCCCGAGGCTTCTCGCTTCAAAAACGCAATTCTCGGGGTTGGCGACGGAGCACTGCCGGGAATCGACAGCGACGGTAAGGTACCCTTCTTAAGGCGTTGTTTTGCAGGGACCTTCATGAATTCAGCGTGCATATCTGTCATAATCTGACGGCAGAAAATGCTTGCCACACACTCGGTAACCCTCCACTGCTTTGTACGTTGCGTGGACGGGTAACGCTGCGTTCTTCACATGAACGAGCTAGCCAAGTACGCGAAGTGTGTCATCCTTCGGAAAGCGACGCAAGGTACCCAAAGCGCGTGTGAGACGTGGCATGTTGACTGACTTGTAAACAAAAGCAAACGACGACCGAACTGATCACAACCGAGGTAGAACAATGACTCACTCGACAGCTCTCACAGTCAGACTATAATGAAAAGAAATTGGCGCGAAACTCTTGCCTCCCCAAACGTCACTTCCGGAGTAGATGACGAGAAATTAATCAAATTACGAAAAGTTGCAATTAAGTGAAAAATGTGTCTGGGATAATCAACGAACCTTATTTGTACTAAAAGTGACATGAAAAAAGGTTGCTTTCACCTTTAATTGTGCGTGTAAAAGGGTTTATAGATTCGTACTGAATTTGTTGCTGCAACTTGTCTCATGGGCCTGTATCCGGCACGTGACCACAAATGTGGACACTAATTCGGCTATTGCGCAAGTCGACTGTAGCAAGGTGGCCAGTGAAAATGTAAGGCAGTGACAACTCGCATTTCTAGTCTCTTATTATGAAAACCATTGAAGGCAATTACCAGCACCTGCAAACAAGAATTTGGAAGTATGGAGAATTTCAACAGGAGTTAGTTGTATACTTAGTCGCGAAGCTACCGACATTCCAGCCACGGTTACTGCCGGTCCTTTGAAGCAATTATAGCACATATATACGAATTTTTAAGAATGGCAAGGGTGCGTTTTGTGTTGACGGAAATGTCCATGGTGTCAAGGAATTTGAGGCATTTAATGATGAACAACACCTAGCAAAACTAACTTCCAAGTATGCATACTGTGGCGGAATTAAGAAATACGATTATGGCAGTGCTAACTGTAGCAGAACCACAAAGTGTGCTAAAATGGTAGAAAATTAGGCATAACATTTTTGTAGCCTGAGCAGATAAAAGGTTGATTGGCGCAAGAGAAGGCCGATGTCTTCAATGCTCAGAAAAATTTCGGCAGGCAAGAGACTTGCCAAGAAAACGACACAGTTGAGTCCGGGCATTCTAAAGGAAGAACTGCAGCCAATTCCAATTATTCGGTGCAACTTCTCTCACCCGACAGTGTTGTTTCACGATACCGCAACCTCAAACAGCGTCAAAGAAACGAAACGCGGAGGATGAGATATTACAGAGTATTAATATTTATTCTTGGATACAGGTGTCCACCTCAAAATTAATTTCCCACGGCCATTCTTTATGCCAATAGCAATGTTTTCGTCAACTGAAGAACAGGAATCATAGACATCCCGCACGCTCCGTCTATGGTTCTGACACTTCAAACTTTTGTCAACACGACATGTAGCCGCAGAAAGTTTGATGTTGACCTCATTCTAATCTCTGCAATCCACTGTCAGGGGACGAAAACAATTCAAAGTCCGCTCCTCGAAATAGGGCTTGCTTAGCTGGAATTCAGAACTGCGGTCATGAGAGTGTTTTCACCTCCTGATTGCGAAGCGATCGAGTGGTATCTTCATCAGCGCGTGCTCTCAGTGGGAGGTCACCGCTTTATCCACTCAAGCGCTCGACCAACAACTGACGAGAGTCTCAGAACTCCCACATGCAAATTTGATATGCAAATGAGGGAGTACTTGACTACTGCGCCATCTATACATCGACGGAAAAGCTTAAATACCCGTGACTGCGTGTGGGAAGTTGCGATTGAGTGCTCTGAAGTCGATATTTTTAAAGTACAATTACACCACTGTTTAAGGTTGCAAAGTGAGTTTTTTGATATCCTTCTACAGAAAAAGCTTTAATCTCACTGATAAAATCATCTGTTTTCTTTTAAACGAAACTTAAGTCCTGAAATTAGACCGGGGAAGGAGGCCAAAAACGGCGGTTTAGCTAGTTGTCCCTTCCTGGTTATCTCTTCCTGATTGTACGCATTCCTTTACTAACACGGGGTACCAACAGAAAAACAACAACTTAATTAAATTAACATTTTGTTTTATTTACATTAGTGGTCCAAACTGTTTGATTTTAATAAGCTGAATTCTACTAATAATAACTAAATGAAATTGTAAACTATAACTTTTCTGCAAATACTTCTGAAATTGAAAAAAATCAATGAATTTAGTTAAAATCTGTAACAATTTCTTCACTTAAAATTAAAGGTGCCTTTGTAATATTTAATCGTTTTAAGGTTCTTACGTGTGAGATACATTTCAGCTTATGCAAGCTTAGAAAGTAAAAATATGACCTAAGGTTATTTTTAATGGCTGAAAAATTTCAATTTCATGGGTGAGATGGACGTACGGGACGGACGTACAAATTTGCTGTACGTCTATCATACAATTTCTGACTAAACGAATAATCCCAGGGATGAAAAATTTTGGTCAATAGTATTGAGCAACAAATTAAAAAAGAATCTGAACTTATTTTAATTTGAGAATCTGAAATTATTCTAATTTTGATTAAAAACATTTAACGTAACTAAACTTTTTAACACTTTTGTGATGGACGTACGGCATCATGATATCCAGGAATTGACCTTTGACCCCAAAAGGTCAGCGATGTGCCAAAGTTGAAATGTTATTTTTTATAAAGTTTGGGGTTCATGCACAAATTTGATAGTATCGTGAAACCCCCATAATTAGCTTTTTTACGACAATAATTAGCAACACACATGAAAATCGAGCTAATTTTCTGGGTGAAGTGACCCCAAAAAATGGGTCCATTTAGACAAAAAATTGAAAGTTATAGGACAGTCAAATGTGGTTCCTGAAACTAGCGACAATGGGTTTTTAGATGAAACCAGAAATGTTAGTGTAACCACACTTCTAATTTTTTGTCTCGAGGTTGACCTTTTCACGGAATTGCCCAAATATAAATTGAAACTGACGCTGCATACATGTATGTAAGGGCACCAAGTACACACAGTAGTAGTGTCTCAACCAACCAAGCCTATTGTCAACAAGTGTAAAACAACTGAACACACATAAAATGTTCTAATGATGAGGTCCTAACCACCTTTCAAAATGTAATCGCCGTACACAAAATATTCCTTTTGAACTCAACATATTTTAGCAACAGCAGCGATGAGCTGAAACTTTCCGTTTCTACAAGTACATTAGGTCATCAGAAAGTTGAAACTTTCTCGCTCGCATGTGGCTGAAGCCGTACATCGTTAGTGGGATTAATTAAAAGCTTGCAAGTGTTTTCATCCCATTCAAAGTCGGTTTCTATAATTCATGAATCGACAAATGGCTCGATTCTTTCGTTGCTCAAGGGTTTCCATTTGCAAGTTTACTTGAGGATATGGGTACAGTACCTGTGTAATATTTAATTGTGTGGTGCAGACAGCACCTCACTCTCATTGTTGTCCCAATTATGTTGATACATATTTAGTTTATATTATAACTATATTTTTCCAATACCATTTTGTGAGCAAGACTTCCAATAGTCCCTTTCTTATCAGAACCGTATAGAAAAACAGTATTGTTATACTGAATAGCTTCAATACTGAAGATATACATCTAACCAGGAAGTCATTACCAGGAAGGGACAAGTTACTGTTTTGGCGCATTTTAACGTGTTTCCAAATGACTTTCCGATCTCACTAAATTGTCCCCTCAATATACGCCAGCTGAAAGCGGAAAGGCGTAATCGAGCGTGATTTTTAACAAAAGAAGTTCCTTGACTACGGAGGAATTTATTCCAAGAACAAATATATCTGGTTGCATGTTTACGAATTATTCTAGGGCGATACCTTATTTTGACAGGGGTGACTAATGGTTTTGTAAACTTAACGTTACAGTCAGACATGTGCGCCTTTCCCAACCACAGGTCGCGTCACGATATGCATAGTTGCTCGCATTTTTCGTGGATGAGGGTGAATTCAAGAGGTGAACGTGATCCAGTCATATACATGTACAGACAGAGAGAAAATACAAAATAACGAGAGCGCTCAGAGAAGCGACACTTGGCGAAATTACGCGAAAACAGGACGATCGGGAGGACGACGACGACGACGATCATGACGACTAGCGAGAAATGATGAATATCTTATGAAAGCCCGTTTAAAACTCTATCGAACTGTACAGATTTTTGATCGGTTAATACAGATGGCAAGAAAATCCCGGCACACAAAACTATTTGCAAAAAACGCCAAATTTGACAATTTTCTCCCTGAAATAACCACTTCCCTGCAAGTGCTAGAAAAAGTCTGACTACAGATTCAGAGTGCTCGTCCTCACTAGATTGTAACTATGTGGTCATAGTAAGCCTCTTACCAGCTACTTTTTTGGCAAATTTATCTGACTGACAGCCACCTGAAATCGCACCCGCTTTCTCGGACAGCAGACGACAGGTGTTGATAGCAAATGACAGCCACCAGTTTGCATCAAAAGTAGGTAAAACGTGGCTTTTCTCATTCAAAAACACAAGTAAATAAGTTTCTTGGCAATCGTTGTCAACAATTTCCTCAAACCACCCGCCAAACCTGACACACGCCCTCAACATAAATTCTACGGACTAGAAAATGCTCCGTGGCCGCGGCTTGACTGTTCAGTGCTACCTACAGTCTTGAGCGACAATAGGCAAAATTAACGACGATGATGATTGTGATGATGAAGGTGGCGATTATGAACAACTAAGTTCGTCGTATGAATGTTATGATGTGACATCATAACATTCATACGACGAACTTAGATGTCATAAATTAGTAAGAAATAAGCTACAGTCTTGTTCAAATAAACTAAGTAAGTTTTCAAGAGGGAAAGGAATACCGTCAAAAATCTCACAATGCAGGCTAAGCCGACCCAGCCAAATGGGCGTCCCCAACTGCAGAATTTTGGAAAATGTGTCCTATCCAGGCCACCTCTTGGCAAGAAACGTAGGTGTGCGTTCTTTCCTTTGATTGGTTGGTTTCATTCTGCTTTGGCAGCCACGTCCCCAAGCTTCAAGATGGCGCTGAACGGTTTAGGCATTTGAGCGCAAAGATTAGCCGCTGCCTTGACGTCATTAAACCAAAGGCAAATTTTAATTATTTTCACAGGCGTTGTTACTGCCAATCATGAAGCACAAGGCATTGTTTTGACTATTGTTTGAAATAAAGGTGGTAGGCGTACTTATTTTCAAATCTTTTTTCATTAATACTATCATAGTAATTAATCAGTTTTGGAATAAAAAATGCAATACTTTAGACTTAAATTACTCCAATATACCGTTATCTTTTATTTTTTATATTATACGGCAAAAATTTTCAAAGGTAATATTACCTTATATTACTCGTGATATTCTGGCGATTTCCGTCAAAATGTGTCAGAGTTCTGAAACATTTCTTTCCCAGAAACCAAGCCTCAAATGGCTAAACCGATCAGCGCCATCTTGAGGCTTGGGGACAAGGCTGTCTGCTCTGGATGACCGTTATCTCACATGATGTATCCGTTTATGTAAATTGACCAATTTCATAGTATGCTTTACACAGAGGACCAATACCACGTTATATTGATGGATCTCTCCTGGTTACATATAACAAAGAATCCCAAGGATTAGCATTGTCGTTATAACTAATTTGGACATACTGAGTAGTTTTAAGCTCACCAGCGAAAATTATTTCCAAGTAAATAATGTAAAAATACGCGGGCGATCCCCAAATGTAATGTCAGAACATTAACGTTTTAAGGTTTCAAAACCAATACATTGACCTCTAAAACCCACACGGACACTGGACTGAAGGATTGAGTTAAATAGAAACCGGGCCGTTCAGTGATTGCCGTAGCTGGACGATGATTTCTCAACTTCGATCGGAGTCGCCGTCCACTCTTGGTATCTCAAAAGTTGCTCTTAGCTGTTATAATTGTGCAGCACAGAGCAATTATCGCATTAGGGAGCTGGGGGGAGGTGGACGGGGTAGCTATAGTCCAAATGCTGGATGAATAATTGAAATGTCAAGGACACAAACTGCTAATGTTTTAAGGCGTTTCCTTCTGAAATTGTACTTGTATCCCTCGTGTAAAGCTAGTATGGAATCCTCCTGCGATGGGTTTTTATTCCTTGACAACAGTTTTGATTCCATGCGTGTTTACATTAATGGATTCATTCGGTGTAGTAGAGAGTTGGCTTTTTTCTAGTGACATCAGATAAAAAGCGAGCCTCGCTCTAAAAAAAAACAAAAAAACACTGACATCAGACCTCCGGACACCGGTGTTAGTTGTCTGGAATACGGACTAAGCGGGAGTATGATTGTGTTCCGAGAAAGTGTAACGTGAAGGCTTTTACTTTGTGGCTGTTACGATTAACTCCAACTGAATGCTTTTCTTGCTATTTGTGGAATAAATTCATGTTGTTTGCCCTACAGAAGTAGACGAGGAATTTACCAAGAGTATAAAATCAGCAAATCCTGACTTGTGTTTGAGGCCGTACTCTTTACCCAGTCATAACAACTACCCTAAAACGTTTATCTTGGCGAGGTTTTGTTGCAGACACGTTTATCGAAGCACAATAAACATATCTTAGTCAAATACATTGGACCAGTTTCCGTTTTTCTACAGGTCAAATAAGGGCAATGTGCTCTGTTTTCTGGGATTCGATATCGTAATAATTGTGGAGAATGTCGTTAGTAATGAATAATTATTGGCTACTAAATCATTTGATCATAACTGTAAACAATGTGTCACCTTGGTTCTGGCGACAGGCATTACATAATGCAACATTTTCAAAAGGTCAGAATTCGATGCAACGAAAAATGTTCCATTTTCAATATCACCTATCACAAAATCAGATATTAGTGTGAGATTTGTAAAAAGGGTTCAAAAATACATTGTACATGTACGGTAATATTAGAATGTAAGGCCAAGTAAAGACGTGGGCTTGGATGGGGGAATTGGTGGTATCAGGAAGAGATAACCAGGATCCTGGTTATCTCTTCCTGGTGGTATGCATATTTTAATGAGCAACGAAACTGGGAAGTTCGGAGTTCAAGATATGACGGACAACATGGCAAGAATTGTATGATGACACGTGGCTTTCCTCAGACTCCCGATCTCTGCCTGGTGGTTTGGTAATTGACCCAATTGTGCAGCACGCCCAGCAGAGGAAGATACAATGCATTATTGCAACATTAAACAAACGTTAGAAGTCACATTCCTTGTCCAATTTGCAAAATTCAAAAACTTAGTCCCGTTTGCATATAACGAACTATTCCCCCATGCTATTTACAGACGTTCAAAACGAAAATTTAAAAATACTATTGTCGCCCCTAATATGTTTATGATCATCTCATTATTTAGAGAACAAATAACATCAGCAGCCTGTAACCACAACAGCATGGTGTCTTTGATCTGAATCGACAAATGCTGTGGTGCGCAAACCGGTCGAGTTGCCCAGTCTCAACCGGATAGGGTGTCAACGAAGAAATCTTTTCATGAACCGATTTTGAATTGACGTAATCATTCTACTGGTTTTTATATATATTTGAAGGAGCAAATAGTGTTTAAATTCTTCATAATTTCATCGATAGTTAGTCAGCGCGACTTGTAACTCCAAAAAGCAAAGTTACTAGGGCAACAGCACCATTGTCAACTTCTCTACGTTTCTAGGGATGATCCTAAAAAATGCCTTGAGCGTTTGTGTAGATGTTTGCCTCGATGAAGCACGTCCTTACTAACTCCCGTTTTGGGAGAACCACGTCCAACACAAACCTCGTTCCCTTTCAATTTCTTCGAATAATCTCTCGACATGACTACCGCCAATCTCAAAATTAGATTGGTGATCTTGACCGTCAAACTACAATACCTGGTTGCCATGGTACCTGCACCCAAGTCCGCTTGTACCCTAGGCGTGGCTGTCTGATTCTACTAAGACTGCCTTCAAGCCTGAAATTACTGATTTCCGCGGGCCAAATACCTCGTTACCATGACATTTGGTGTTACGTTCCCACTACACAAGTGTTGAATAAATATTTATTCAAGTAATTATGATCGCATCACAATATACAAAAAATTATAGGAATTGTCTCCATAACTAGAAGTTAACGTATTTACTCAGAGACTTTGTAATTTTGCTCAAATGCGATTTGGTTATTTTTCAGACAGTTGTGTGGAGTTTGATTTTTGTCTTAAGTCCACTTTTTGTGAAATAGAAACCAGCACGCCACAAAGACTTGCAAAATTCGTGTCAAATGAAGGTCATAACATATCAAATATTGGTTGTGAAGAGAAGTGAACCACGGTTGTTAATTCTGCTGAGAATCAATGAAAAAATGTGTGTATTGTTCGTACAGAGAACGCTAATTTCTTATTTTAGGTAATTGTAGAAATAGGCTTTCTTCGTTAATATTCGTTCATGATAATCTCTTTGTAATGTTTAGCTTAGTCACGGTCCAGTTCATAGTTTTCAAGGGTCGTGCGGCATTGCACAAATGCGTGTCCTTACTACTTCACCTATCACCTTTCCATGTTCACTTTACTGTATACTTGTATATGTTTTATGATTATTGGCAATGCGTCGCATCAAATCTTATAGCACCATTACCACTTTACAAAAAATTGTCTATTTGCTAGTTCAAATACGTGTGAAGTAAAGAACGACAGATGTACTTCTACAACTAGCTCCGGTGTTTATTTCAATAAAGAACACGTAAACGTATTGGTACTTTCACACAGAAAGGCAACGGAAAGGTTCCTGTGCCTTCTCAGAGGAGATTGTTCCGGGGGAGGGAAAAGATTTCCTTTCCCAGTCATTACCAAAACAACCTCCAACCATCACAGAGGCGGATCTAGGATATCACAAGGGAGGGGGGACGAACATTTTGTCTGTAAGCATTTGCGTTCCCCACGATTGTAGATGCGCATAGCACCGAATGGGGAGGAAAATTTCCTAGGCGGGAGGGGGGCAAACCCCCTCCCGCCTAGGAAATTTTTCTGTTTTTCCTATAAAAATCAAGCATTTTCCTTGATTCCTGAAGTATTATCTAAGAAAAAAAGGCAAAAAAAAAAACACGGAGATCGTGTCAAACAGGGACAACTGCAAATACCACAGACTCAAACTCACGACCTGGCGTATAGAACGCGCGTGCTATACCACTACACCACCAAGATCTAGCCTAACTCCTATTTCGATAATAAGAGACCTACTTCTTTATGGTCCACAGCGTTTGCGCGCGAAACCTACTTCTTTTTGCAATGCTTATTGCATGTTTTATATTTTGTGCAATCGGTTCGTAACAAAGTGGTTGTATTTAAAATAGACTTCAACTGCTCAAAAGACAAAATCCGTTTTTCGTGTTGGCAATAATGACGGGATTGCTTTGGAAATCGTCTTAAGTTAAGGTTTGACAAAGAGAGGATTATGAGTTCTTGAGTGATTCACTATGGCTTCGATTAAAATTCACATCTTACCAGCAGCTTCTGTGTTTCCATCGTCACTCAGGTTTCATTTTCTTTAAAAAATGAAGTAATTTTCTTCATTGCACAGTGGAGCAGACGACGGAAACAGAGTCGTAGTGCGCAGCGCCACTGCCGGTCTCCTGGGATATCGCGAGAGAGCCTATCCTTAGCCAAAATTCCGTTACGATTGCGCCGTGTTCGGAATATGACACTTGAAATTGGATCTGAGCCCAAGCAGCCAAAGCTAACGTTTTCTGTTGTTTCAAATCGTCGCCTATGCGACTTACGACTTAGAGTGATTCTAACACTGAAGGAAGAAATTTTGAAACTGACGGGGTAATTTCGAGTGATTTTTATTTTTTTTTTCAAATGTCAATTGGGCGATATTCGGCTACAAAACCGAGATGCCTGCGCACAATAACTTATTGCTTGACANCGGGGTTAATTAATAAATTCAACATTTCCTACGTTCTTGCTGTTTTACTTTTTGCGGCAGCCACGGGATCCGCTTATGCATCACCCACGTCGCCAACCCTCATCGGTCTGCTCCAAGCAGCCAAAGCTAACGTTTTCTGTTGTTTCAAATCGTCGCCTATGCGACTTACGACTTAGAGTGATTCTAACACTGAAGGAAGAAATTTTGAAACTGACGGGGTAATTTCGAGTGATTTTTATTTTTTTTTCAAATGTCAATTGGGCGATATTCGGCTACAAAACCGAGATGCCTGCGCACAATAACTTATTGCTTGACAATATCAGGAATTTAATCCGCGACCTCGCCGAATGTTAGACCTCAGAGAAACAGTTACAGTAAAATCGTTCTACTGTAGAGTGTCAAACTTGTTTTGTCTGAATTTGACAAGTCGCAGATTATAGGCTAACTAAAGCCTTCTCAGTTTCATATTGACCTCAATCTTCAATACCCTCACTGGTACTGTCCTCTGTTTCGAGGCTGTTGAGCCTAACTTTGGTTGAACGTCAATTATACTGTAAAACAAGACTGTATAAGACAACATAATATTATGCGGTAACAGATACATTTCAGGGTGGCTTAGACGGTGTCACACGTGTATTGACTACATGCAAGGCATTACATCATCACAGAATCCGTGGACTGATTCGGACCTGGACTGGCCCTGAATGCAGCCGTTCTCTTTGTAAAAACTCCAGGTTATGCTGTAGTTAGTGTATACAATTACTTTTTCTGATTTATCTAGATTAGAGCATTTACACGTGTACCTATTATCGTTTATGCTTATTAGACCCTAGTCTATACTTTAGCGATTACGACAACTTAACATTTATTTAAAATTATATCTCTGTGTTATTCTCCACCATTAGCTTAAGTTACATTTTCTTCATGTTTCTGTTAATTTAATGGCGAAGAAATAATCCAACAGGCTAATGTAAATATGTTCTCCGAACGACGTTAAATAAAGATTCTTGATTCTTGAAAGAGTTAAGCGCATGCCAATCGCCATCTAAATAAACATTTACTAAAATACAAATGAAAGTCAAAATTACACATAGTGAAAGTTTCAAAACCGATATTGGATACCAATGACTTCTGTCTCTTTAGAAATTCCAAAACAAGTGTCCATACGTGGTTTCGAGAAAGAAAACCAAAAAATTCACAATTGTCTTTAAAGTACTTGAACTGAAATCTGGTCTATGATTTTTCGCATCAGTGCAACAATGAAATGGCAACAAGTTCTAACAACTGCGAATTGCAAGTACTCAATCTAAATGCTTTTAGAAATGCCAACTCGCTCAAAGTCTAGTAATTCAAACCGCCTCTAAATAAAAGAAACATTCTTTTACAGACAGCGGAAAAACAGTATAGTAAGGTTAAGTTCGTGCTAAAGTTTTCGAAACGTGGATATTTTACAAGAATATCGATTTTGCGAAGATTCCGATTTTGTATCAATTAAATTCATAGCAAGAACGAACTGTTGATTCACTCATGCAGATAAAAGGGTTAACCGATAAAAGAACCAACTCGTGATTTCTTTAGGCACATTTTGGTGCCATTAAACGCACTTGTTTCCGATAATGTCAAGCGTCTGGTGGTTCATCCAGTTTGCACAGGTGGGCCCTAACTGGTTGTTCTATATTGGATGATAACATCCTCTGGTTCCATCTATAGCTTAGTTTACTCTGAAACATGATGCAGCAAAACCTGTACTCTCGCCATTGTAATACCGATAAATCACTTACCGACTCTAAGCACAACCGGCAACCTCCTACGCTTACTATTGCCCATGTCGACGTCTGGAGCAGGTTTGAACTCGATCAAGGCAGCGGTTCGTTGACGTTTGGCTCCGAGGTTGCGGGCGCTACAATTGATATCTTGGTTCTGGTTCACGGGCATCCATCATCATTCGTCACGTGACTTCCTTGCCCCAGTTTGAGCACACCGGACAACGAACACGTGTTAGTCCATGTCATTCTGATTATATTAAGCCATGCCACAAACACCACCCTGACTAACCGAAATTATATCAAATTACACTCTCTTTTTCTGAGTGCACGAGTGAAAGTGCATTATTATTCGCTAGTGTATAAAAATTGAAACACACTCTTCTTGCAACCAATTAGTCCCCAGACAGCCGAACATTTAATTTATGTAGAGTGATTTCAACGGCATGACTAAATTGCTATGTTATTGAACAATATAAAATATATGTTTTAGTAACGTAAAGCAATAGACGATGATTAAAAAACAATTTGGGGCGTTACAAATTGGAGGGCACTGATAGAGTGTTCCTCGATAAATCCCCGTGTACATGTATGTGCAGCACCTCATTTCACACCAACGCCAATTTACACCCCAGTGTCTACTGAGGGGGAAAACCATATGAGCTCACGCTATAAACATTTCCAAGCGACACAAGCAATTTTTGCGTGAATAATCACTGAGAGCCCCGGCCGCAGATTTCGATCGCACTTGGAGCCAGCTCTCTGGAGTGTGCAGCTAAGTATGGCCGAAGGTGACCAAGGTAAGTCTCAAAAGATTAGGATTACAATTTTACCATTTTTGAATATTGAAAGTCATAATTTTACTAGCTTCTCAGACTGGATTTACTCACTGGTTAACTGAAGGCCTACACCCATACTAGTAGGCGCATGAGTATTTTAGTTAGGGGACGTGATTAGAACACATGTGGCGCACCTCAGTCAAGATCAATATTCCAGTTCAACTTGCCACCGCTTTCGCCCCGGCTCACCGGTCGTCACCAGTTTTGGCCGGTTACGCTCCCCTTCCCAGTGGCCCCCGTTTCTCTTCTAGTATGTCCATTCATAATTTTCATCCGTATCAAATTCTGTCGCCATAAATTGAGAAAGAATTCATCAGTATTTTCGTCTCCTTTCTATGACGGGTGCGATGCGCCTCTTCTGGTTCCCAGCTTTGTAAGTGGCTCGGAGAGGCCGGGCGGGGGGTGTCATCCTTTTCCACACTTTTTACGTTCATGCAAAATTATTTAAACAAGTAAACGTAGGAGAAAGGGCAATCGTTTGAAATTCGTAATTGCAAATACGATCAGTGATCTTTCCAAATGTTGTGGTCATGTAACGGCATTTTAAATAAATTCAATCATTGCAGGCCCATTGAATATATTCCAATGTTTTTGTGGCAAACGAGTATATGTAGTTAAGTAATAGCAAGCTTTTGTTGAATTTAAATTGCCCATTGAAAATCGATTAAGGTTCATTCTAAGTTCTTTTTGATAGACACACACTGGCTCCTTGTCACAGCTTTCCGCGCCCTCTAGCTGGCAAGTATGTATACTGTCTAAGCCGCTTGGGAAGCCGACCTGCTTAGATTGGGTGTACATATACGTGTTTATAAAAAACACGTGAGCGGAGTATCAGATAAAAAGTAACTCTCTGTCTTGTACAATGAGGTAAACACCGTTGATGAACTTTGAATGGGATTAATTTAGTTGACAAATACAAGTGAAAATTGTAGCATCAATCAATTAGCTGTCAACCAGATTATGAATTGTTTTTCTACTACATCTGCATGTAGCACGAGGCAACGCCAATGAAAATGTTTTATTGGGTGTTTATTATGCTTAACACATGCTAGAGATCAAAGGCGTGTAAAGCTGAATACTGATACATGTAGAGCACCAGCCTAGATAAAAATATCAATGTTTTGAGCAAAAATTTCTCAAAAATGTGTTAAAACATTTTACAAAATTGCAAAGTGAAAGAAAAGTAAGTTTCCATGGTCACAATCTTACATTACCCTGATGGGAAGTACTTTTGCTCTACACATGATCATGAAACTTTAAGGTGACTTGTGTGAAACACAGTTTCTCTCGCTTTCCTTCTCCAAAGTTCAACAGAAACAAATATCATGTTCATCAGAATCACTGCCTTCTTGCCACCATTCCTGTCTACAGTATTTCTTACCCATAATTCCTCGCCCCTTTCCAGGCTTGACGCCATCACTTTCTTGCACAGCTGGCAGTTCTCCTAAAAAGCGGAATTTTGAAGAAATAATAAAATATTACAGAATAAATTCCGGTACAACGGTTTTCCAGTTTGGGACAAAAGTAACTGTAAAAGTCACCACTTGTAAAATTTTTAAATGCTTAAAACAGCTACAAATGTTAAAATTTATCAAATTACACTTTGGTGTATCTTCATCACATACACCGATTACTTACAACAATGTAAAATGTTTTCATGAGCTATTTATTTCCGATTTTTGCGAATGCCAACGTTAAACTCCACTTGTCTGCCATATTGTGTACTAAACTAGAGAATTTTTACAATAAGTCAGGTGCCCGGGTGTTCAAAAGACATTAAATTACACCCATTAATATTTTGCAATCATCTTTCAGGGGAAATTATACAGTTTAGCTTTAAGTGAAACATGCACCCAAGAAGATTTTACGATTTAACAAGTAATGAGAGTTGCGTGTCAAAATAATTCATTTAAAAACATAGTTGCGATTTCATATATTCTATTTGTAGTTATTTAACAAATCACACTATTACAAATTGGTTTGTAATAATACCACTTGCTACAACACATGGAAACAAAGCACTATCATGGTAAGAAATATTTTAAGTCAAATTCTTTGGATGAAGTTAGTTTAGTTTTTATTTTGTTTTATGACATCTTAACACATAGAAAAGTGTTTAAGTTTAGACAACTTTAAAAATATTTCTGAGTCAAACTAAAACAGTCAATAATTCAATAATTCACTCACAGTTTTCAAAAAAATCAACATTTATTGCAGCCGAAAATCGGCGAAATTTCTAAGAAGGATCAGCTAATTTTCAATTATGCCTCGGTGCTATTTTTTGTTTGATTTTCGTTCGGCTTATCGCCATAAAACTTCGTTAATTTTTTTGAAAACTACTTTACATACAGTCAAACCCCGTCAAAAATCGTCAGCTATTTTTGAAATCCATTGTACATTAAAGCGTTACTATAATGAATGTTTGCAGTTTTAGAGAATTTGGAACGTGTACTACAATTTTATAACACATAGTCTAACTAAACAAACAGTAATTTTGGAAATAGCAGAGGAATTTTGAATTTAAAAAAATAATATTTTTTTTTGGTTTCCGCCTCGTGATATTATCAGCGGAAAACGTTAATCAGTTGACAGCATGTGAGCAATGGCGGATGGTAGCGCATAACGGCGTTCTCCCTTTCATTGTTAACCAGACGTTGTGAGTGTGTGATAACATATCTAGCTCCTTGGTTAACTGCCAAGAACAGTCTTTTAACAGCAAAAATAATAATATTATTAAAAAAGGAGACCGAAGTGATATAAAGAACTATAGACCCATAAGCTTATTAGCCCATCCATGCAAACTATTCATAAGTCTATAACAAAATAGAATGGAGAAAAAACTAGGTGAAAATCAACCCCGAGAACAAGCAGGGTTTAGAAAGAGCTACTCAACAACAGACCATCTGCAAGCCCTTGGACAAACAATTGAAAAATCTAACGAATTTAACCTGCCACTGTGTGTTGGTTTCATAGACTATGAAAAAGCTTTCGATTCAATTGAACATTTTGCCATCATTGAAGCCCTAAAAAACATCAACATAAATGAAATATATGTAAAACTGACGCAAAATATATATATACAGATGCCACCGCCAGAATACACATCGACAACCACGTCTCTGAAAGATTCAACATAGAGAGAGGAGTTCGACAGGGAGACCCAATTTCACCTAAACTCTTTACAATGACAATGGAAGAGGTCCTCAAATCTCCAGACCTTCAAAAAGGAGTAAACATAGACGACACGGAGAACATTTAACAGACCTAAGATTTGCAGATGATGTTGCTTTGTGCACAGAAGACATAACACAATTAGAAACAAATTTAAATATACTGAATGAAGAAAGCAACAATGTGGGATTCAAGATTCACAAGGACAAGACAAAGTACATGACAAATTTTGAAACAGATGAACAAGTAATGGTGGAGAACAAGATCATTGAAAAAGTCAAACAATATAAATACCTGGGACAAACTATACAAATGATTAACCGTATGACCAATGAAATACAAATCCGAATAAGAGCTGGATGGAGTTGCTTTGGAAAAAACAGAGAAATTTTCCAAGAAAAGAACATACCCATATCCCTGAAAAGAAAAGTATTTGACCAGTGCATCATCCCCACAATCACCTATGGATGCCAAAGATGGACCTTAACAAAACAGACAATTGCCAAGTTAAGAACAACACAAAGAGCAATGGAGAGAAAAATGCATGGAATAAAATTACTAGACAGGATTCCACACACAGAGATAAGGAAACAAACAAGAGTCATGGACATAATCAAGACAATTCTGAAATTGAAATGGATGTGGGGCGGATACGTGGCCAGAGCACAGGACAACAGATGGACAAAAAGATGCACAGAAAGGCAACCCAGATATGGAAAGAGATCAAGAGGACGGCCCCAAGCCAGATGGAGAGATGACATCGTGAAAACGATAGGCACAAAAAGGATGAGAGCAGCAAGAGACAGAACAAGTTGGAAGGCATTGTCGGAGGGCTACATCCTGCAGTGGATGGACAACACCTAGATGAGATGAGATGAGATGAGATGAGATATCACGCTGGCCAATTATCTACCACGCTTCTTAATTACAGCTCACGGATGAACTCAGTCAAACCCAGAGCGGTCGGAAAGAATAGATTGTCATAACTTCGGTTGCAGTTGAGCGATTTTGGCGATTCAAAAACTAAACATGATCAGCATTCGACGAGAAATTCAGAAATGCTATTGATTTATGTTCAATTATGGTATAACTTAATTTTTGTTTTTTACAGAACAGCCCAGTCAGACTAGATACTATCTTATTGGAGATTAGAGCAATCGAACAAAAGAGAGCTGGCCCTCCAACCCTAAATGCCAGAATGTAGTTAATCAGTCGTGTAAGATATTGGCTGCAGGGGTCATATCCCTAACTTGTTGGTGGGCTATAGAATCGAACAAGTTGGGAGCAACGGGAAAAACGCCGTGATCTATTACGTTAGTTAGAAGACTTGGAAAGCGAGCTTGACGAGTATTATGAAGACAGTGATGGGGTTCAAGACCACACTCAAGCCACAGGTAAAACAGCATCTGTGGCCAGTGAAACCGAGTAGCAGCCTACTCAGTCTGCGGGACAGTCCTAATTTGAGAGTGGTAATTAAAGCCTACATGCATGTATATTGAATCATGGCATAATTTTCTAGTGTCGGGTAATGCAAGTATGAGTCTCGGACTGTAAACCTAACCGCCAGCAACGTGGGCATGTTGATGAGCAAGATATTTGCATCCAAAAACGTTAATTGTAACTTGTGGCTAGCAAAATAAAGCTAAATCGTGCAGAGTGGGTAATATAAAACTCATTAAGTAAGAAACTGATATTAAATACTTTGATACGTTGCTTTCTTTTGGCCGCCGCCAAAACTTGGCACGAGTACTGAGGACAGAAAATTTATTACGTCAGGGAAATTTCACACGCATGTTTTGTGAACTGGTACATACTTCGTGAATAATACCAAACTCACGTTTTGTTGGCGTTCGTTTTTTCTGTCACTCAAATGTCTGCGAGTGCTCAGCTCTCGCTGGTTCCCTGCGTGCTTAGCCCAGTCAACACGCAGATATCACGCAGTGGCGGGCACGCGCCCTTAGCATTGGTCGATGTAACCTCGGCAGTCACTGGTTAGCTTTACAACACCGTGAAAAATGGCGGACTGTGAACGATTTTTAGCCTTGTAATGCAAGTGGCGTCGCAGCAACTATTTCGTTTCTGCAGTGAAAGTTGTTTAATAACCGCGGGCTTGAAGCACATAGGCCACTGACATGTACAATACACACATATCTGGCCGATTTAACCAATGTGTTAGTTGTAGTAGTAGAAATAATCTTTATTTAAAAGTCGGTGAGATTTAACAATGAAACGTTAGCACAAGTGCTATTATCCGACAAATTTAAAATCTATAAAATGAACAGAGCTAAAATACTAGCTAATTCTACAGTACGGAGAATATACAGAACTTAAACATAAATATAAATACAAAAGTGCACATACACGTTACGGAGCGTGTAGGCATCCATATCAGTTTTCACAAGAGCAGATCTCAGAGAAAAAATCATGAGCATGAGTGGCAAATTCATTTAAAGCAGTACATTGTCTCATTACTAATGGCAATGAGTTCCACAGCAAAGCACCTTCATGGGAGATTGAGTTACATCCGTAAGTCATCGTATTAAAGCGTTTCACATAGAGACAGGTGAGTTTTCACCTCTGAGACCGTATCCAGACTCTTTAAATTCAAGCTTTCCTGACAAAGGACAGGGTCCAATAATATGAACAATTTTGAATACTTCAATAGATAAACATTTCATCCGCCAACTAGTTAGAGAGCAGCTCCTAGCCTTAACTAAGAGTTGTGAGTAGCTGGACTCGCTGTCATTGAACACAAATTTTAAAGCAAGGTGTTGTATCTTCCATTTTCCTACTTTTCTGTATTCCACATAGATGCCAAACGAGGGGGCAGTGATTAAAATAAGACCTTATAAATGCATAATATAACTTAAGCTTACTGTTGATGCTTAAAACATTATGAAGACGGAACAAGGCATTCATTTGTCTAGAAGCTTTTTTGCAAATAACATCAACGTGCTCATGGAGTTTTAACTGGCTATCAAGTTGGACACCCAGCAGCTTAACGGACTCTTCACACTCAATCGTAGTATCACCAGATATGAGTTACCTATCATTATTATGTACACGATTCCTAGAAAAGATGATTGACTTAAATTTACCAAGGTTTACAGACATTCCATTAGAGGAGAACCAATCCATTGCCATCTGCCCAGCTAGCTTGAGGCTGAGGCGAACTGCAGATAAAGAGGAGCCTGCTTGCAAGAGGGTATTGTCATCAGCGTAATTATGTAAATTACAGTGACCACTTATAGCGTAAAATCATCATTGATAAAAATGTTATGGGGCCAAAGACAGACCCTTGAGGAACGCCCTAGTGGGGACATTTAACCAGTCACTGACAGCTGTGGAGCCAATTTTCACTCTCATCCTTCTATCACTGAGATAGGACATTATGAGGTTACAGGTATTCAATGTGTAGCCATAGGCTTTTAGTTTGGCAACAACAAGGAGCTCATGGGGGAGACAATCAAAAGCCTTAGACCAGATCAATTAGTATGCACCCAGCAACTAAATCCAGAGCTAACCTTACATCTTCAGTTAGGTGCAACAAGACATCCTGACAAGAAAAACCTTTACGGACATAAATTTTCAATTAAAATTTCATCAAAATGTAGTTTCAATTGGTCTAGAATAAGTCGTCAAAAACTTAGTTGACAGCACTGAGTCAGCACACTAACTATAACAGGAGTCAGTACTGGAATACAGGACACTATCGCGAACAAAATGCATTCCGAAGAGGCGCAATCACAACTGATTTCTAAGCCGGCTGCCCCTTGTCTGTACAACAGACCACGTAAATTTACACTTCAGTGCATCAGTCAGGGACAGTCATGCCAGTTTGTTTGCGTAAAGCGCTGCCTGTGGAGAATTCGACTAGCCAATCAGAAACGCCGGTGTAAAAAAATTACCGAGGAAAATTAAGTGATATCTGCGTGCTGGCGCGGCTACCGTCCACCTAGCGCATAGGCGGATTTAGGGGG
>NMRA01000919.1:52920-99373 GCA_002633005.1 Phoronis australis
AGTACTTTCCCCTCCGATTCCAAATCAGCATCATCCTTAGTAAGTTTTAAAACCATAATTATTAGAAGTCAATTTAATCAGAAGTGTTCTGTGTACCAAATGTGCCATAAATATCCTCAGACCAACCTATTTTTTATCTATATACAGGATGATATACATGACTTCGTGTACTTTTATTAACTACTTTTAATCATTTATGAAGACATTATTTATTCATGTTGTCTCATAATTTTAGTATCGTCCATTTGTGGTTTGTTTATTATTCATTTTGTTTCATCAGTCTTTCCATGTCAGTTTCATATTCATCATTGATCGTTTAAGTGTTGTCTTTCATTTTTCTAAGTCTGTATGTCCATGGAAAGCAACTAATCATGATGGGCCAGCCAGACTCAGTACCCCATTGTACGTATATAGGCCTATTTATATCGGTACAAATAAATAAATAAATAAAAGAATGAAAGTGTAATCAAATATTAGGTCTAATGTACATAATAAGATATTGTGTGATGTTGACATTTTCAGAAAAACACATCAGATAACGCACCTGAGTTAGGTTGCAAAACGATCTAATAATATGAAACGAACAGCTCAACTTGCGGAAGTAAACAAAGATTTCATGGTTAAAGGTCACTTGCGTCGCAGGTCACCTACTCTGACTGACACGAGCAGAGGTCACCTACTTGACCTCCCTGCGCGCGCACAGACTCCAATACTTCCGGTGGTGTAGTGGGGAAACCAAGCGTGGCCTTTTCGCGTGATGGTCACGGACACAGAAAGTTCGGTAGGACTTGACTGACACTCTGTCTTGGATGCTATACCAAATTGTCCTCAGATCTGTTGTATATGTAAATTGTTAGTAATTGCATGCTTCATGTAGTATTTTTTGAATTTTAAATGAGTCGATTTTTCATCCCCGGCGGCTACGTCCCCCTTCCACGGCACACACAGGCGTCTGGCTCTGACTGAGCAAGGACTCAGGAGTGTAGTAGAACAGGAGAGTTCACTTGTGAGTTCGCTGTTACCGCTACTACTAGCGCCGCCAAGTGGCGACTAAGCAACTGTCAACCAGGAAGCGCCAAAACAATGGGGAAGGACGCATTTTGCAGTGCGATAAAGTGCATGAATTGATCCACAAAAACCCCAGACGGAGTCATTTTTTAGGTTTCATAAGGATCCAGAAAGGTAAGGATTATCTGTTATTGGCTTTCATTTTGTGTGTTCTCTTCACTGTTGTTAGACAAGTCGATCGCTGTCCCGTTGCCACTGTTGTCTGCAGGTTAGGCTAGGCCTACTGTACAGCCGGGCTGCCGGCGGAAGGACTATATGAACGTACGATGTGATCGTCAGCTTTTTGGATACTTGCAGTTCATGAATTCCAAATCAAAATGTCACCCGGCATACGATCCCAGGGATAATTTTAGGAAAATATACCCATGCCCAAGGCCATGGGTAATATGACTGGTGACACGGCCATGGCACAATCACAGCCACAGGGCCACAAGTCTGTCATGAGTCAAGTTAGAGAGTCTGTGGGTCTCGGTGAAAAGGTGAAAAATCAACATAATTTTAATGTGCCAGTTGGACCAATTAAGTTAAGAACTGCGTCATCGAAAACTTAATTCTATGTGTCAATGATGCGGGGGCGCAGCCCTGTTAAAATATCCGTGGATCGACATTTGAGTCCGAGTTCTTTTCAGTTGACACCAAAACGCTTTTGTCTCTATCGCAATCACTGTACGACAGGAATTCTGTAGTGTAGTGTACTTTAGTGTAGGCTACCAGTCTTCTGTGAACCTGGTGAGTACGAGGTTTGTTAATGAGTCTCTCTTTGATTTCTGTCCAGGTGCAAGCGCTGGGAGCTGACCTTATGAATAGAGATGAAGCCTATTTGTCCAAGAACTGCAAGTTATGCTCTAATCACTTCGAGGAGTACATGTTCATGATTGAAGAACAAGATGGTATTGACTGCAGTGCCCAAACAATATTTGATGTCCCGAATCCACCAAAAATGAAGATGTCAGGGTCAAAAAGTTCTCCGGAAATTGTATTACAGCTCTGGAATAGGCTTTTTGCATTTCTGATTATCGTCTCATGAAGCAAGTACTGGAACATCACGCGTAGAAAGGACAATTAGTCAAAATCTGGTTTTTGTATTTCACTATGGTTGATCAGATTGAAACATTTTATGAATGGTTAGCCTGTGATTTGGAGAGAACCAAAGTGAAACTGCTGGATCATTCAGTGTCTGAATAGTGGCCTGAAATTTTGTTAAACCCAAGCTATCCGTACCATTTTACTTCTCTATCACAAACACCTCTGTGGGTAAATTAGTTTTCAGCTTTACTTATAACGCATTTCTTTAGCGAAAAGTGCTGTTGTTTACTAGTGAATTAATAGAGAGTGACAAGGCTGGTCAGATTTTCTTGTTGTATTGGTTGGTGTATGTGTTGCCTATTTTGTACGTTTTTGGAGACTGTGATTAATTTAAGCCCCAGTTGTGGCTAGGTATCAGATATGATCTTGTGGTCTGGCTTTAACTTTCATGAAATATTTACTGTTATTGATAATAGGAACAGTGGGTATATAAAATATAATTTTGGTTTTATCGTCCAAGCCTTTTTAATTCAGTTTTGTACGAAGCTATGTGGGTAGTGAATATTTTGATTGCTGTTCAGTTCCTCTTAATTTTTTGGTCATGACATTTTGAACTTTGACTAGTTATGATTGATGATTTATGTTTTGTAAGTTGTGAGCTATTCTACAGATTAGCAACTGACTTGTAACTGTTGGTGAGTGGGGGAGTGGGATTGAGTTTACCCTATACTGGCATGTCTAAGAAATAATGGAATGTTCTAAAATTGTATTACGATTTTGTGGTAGTGATGAATTGCCTTGCTTTCTTCTTCTCACTTGTGTAACACCCGCTGCACAAAACAATTTTCTGCATTGCTAGTAGTCTGGTGCATTGAATAGGGAACACATATGAAATTGTTGGGTGGAGATGAAACCAGCAGTGAGCTGGGAGCAACATGGTTGTCAATGGTCAGGGGAGCAACCAAAATGTGTGACGATGGGAGGAGCTCAGCACCCATGTGGCATACATACCCATTGGTTTTTACCTGTTTAGCACTCCTCCCATGTAACCCCCCTGGGAGGGGGTCAACACCCATTTGGCGCCCACCTGGTTTTTGCCTGGTACCCCCTTAGCTGGCACCTGGGGGAATTCCCCTCTGAAACCCCAGGAGCAATCATTTAAATTATGTAGTCCATGGAGGTATAAACTGTTATAAGGAATGATAATTGCCTTGTTAAGAACTCAAGCATGAAACAAAACCATGGTGGATTTTGAAGGGAGCTTCAAGAGAGTAAAAACAAATACACTTTAATATTGATTAAAATACACATTTTCTTTCTCATTCGATTGTAAGTGGCCTCTATGTGGAAAAAAGTACAAACAGCTACATGACTGGTTTAATCAGTGCGAGGCATACTAGTAATTCACTGAAAACCTTCTAATGTATTGGAAGGCCTTTTGGGATGGCCACCACTACTGAGACCTGTGTCTGTTGAGACGTGGTACTGTCTACTCCACCAAATGCCGCAACCTGGGCTCGCTATCTGGTTTGTGTGCGTGGTGGTTTACTTGGTCATTTTTGCTCTTGGTTACCTGTAGACTCGAGCCAGAAACTCCAGTAAAAACTCAAAATTTTGAGTTCAGGCTTGAACTTATAGCCTCAATGGAGAGGTCAAGTGCAAGCTAGGATAGAAAAAACTACATGCACTTGAGTACAGAATAATCTCAAATTAGCACAAAAATAGATATAGGAAATCTAGGCTCGCTGTAGACTTTGAAGGATTTTAGCCAAAATGGCTAAAGCATCTGAAAACTTTTTGCCATTTTCAAAAATTATTAGGCAAATACATACTTTCCCTTTTCCTAACCCCCGCAATAAAAGTACAGTTACCCGGACCAAACTTTTTTATTTTTCATGTTATATGCTTAGGTTGTTTTCATAATGTATTGTCAGATAAGACATTTGTCTAATTCCAAGGTCATATAGCAACTTAATAAGTTGGAGGATGTCAGCCAACTTGGGTTTTATTATGACCTAAGAGTTTGGGCAGAGGTTCCCCCTATACCCGAGTAATGTGGGTACGCTGGCCACATGGGCATGTAAATGATATTGACCTTAAAAAAAAATTGGGGAGGGGTTCCCCCTATCCCCGGGTTATGGCGTGAGTACACAAGGGCACATTGGCATTTCATTGATGTTTACCTAACAAAAATTGGGGAGAGATTCCCCTATCCGCGGGTTACAGCAACGTGGGCATATTGATGAGCAAGATATTTGCATCCAAAAGCGTTAACTGTAACTTGTGGCTAGCAAAATAAAGCTAAATCGTGCAGAGTGGGTAACATAAAACTCATTAAGTAAGGAACTGACATTAGCTACTTTATGCATGTACGTTGCTTTTTTTGGCCGCCGCCAAATTTCAAACACATCCCAGTCTCTCAATGACTTCGTCTTACACGCGCGACATTTAGCGAGTTGACTAGGTATGACATGTGACGTATTTTGAATTAAAAATGGATAACACACTCGTTCTTCCCAGCTTCATCTGCACCTTTTACTCCTTAAAAGAAAATCTGTCAATGTCAAGTCTCGAGCAATATTTGACATTACAAATTATGCGCTGAAAATTGGTAAAGTTAGTAATCAATTAGGTGAGATTCGTGTAATTTTTTACCTTGAGTTCAAATTTCATGTTCGAGACAGCTCAACTCAGTCCGATTTTATCCCCTAGCGGGTAAAAATGCTGTTGGACAAGCTGACACAGCCACGTCACCAGTGTAAAAAGTTAACAGAGAGACTTGGTCACATTTGTCACCAGAAATAGTCTTCTAGTCATTGTTGACATTGTCACTTGCAGACGACAGGCAGCAGCATCTACACGAGATCTTGCTATGACTAGAGAGAAATTGCCATTATCAAGACTGCTGACCCCCCGTACACAGTTGGACATTTCGTTGTGGTAAAAGAGTGATTTCAGGGGGAGTGACAGACATGAAATGGAACATTCGCTTGCTATTTTTAGGACGCAGAATCGAAGTAAGAATGCCATTTGCGGCGCAACTTGATACGAGCTGACTGTTATTCAATATTAATTTTCATAGTCAAGTTCGGAAAGTGTTTGCCAAGTTAGCAAACGGACTTAGCTCTGCCATTGCCAATGCTGCTCAGAATTCGCCAATGGCGAGCTGGCGAGTGGGTAGCGCGAGCCTAGGAAATGTTAGAAATAATTTAGATTTTAATTTCAAGTAATAAAATTATACCCTGGGCCCTGCTCACAGTGGTTTTGGTAAAGTTTTGTGCCAAAACCCAATTAAATATGTACTCAGAAGTGAAATTTTCATTTACTCCTAATGCTAGTAGCAGAAGTTGATGCTACAACACCAGTAAAGAAGCCCTGGGTCATTAAACTCACCAGATCATGATGCAATTGGTACTACCTGACCAGTCAGTTCACAAGTGGAACACCTTAATTCAATGGACCATTGTGTTTGCATTAGGAAACTTGTCATCCATTGGAACAACTTACCCCATAAACTTCCACCAGGCACACTGGTCCCTGATGTGACAAAATCATTCCCAGGTCACCAAACTGGAACTGAGGTCGCCAAAACTTGTACAACCTGTTGTCATGCAGTAACAAATACTCAGCTCTTTTGAAGCCTTAGTGTTTTTTATAATGATAAGTGGTCTATTGGAAAATTTGGTTTGGGGTAAAATTGAGAGGTCACCCCACTAATATTCCCTATGAAAATAGGTTGTGTGAGTTTTGTAATTCGGGATGTGTATAGGACAAATACCACCTTGTGTTAGTTTGCAGTGCATACCAAGACCTTCGGGTTAAGTACTTGAGTGATCGTTTTTGTCATTCTCCCACGACATCTAAATTTGAATCTTTCATGAGAACTCCTGATATCATACATCTAAAATTTGTGCATCATACTCTCAAGCGTCACAATTTATTATCCAGCTTGTAACGCACCTGATAATGTTCTGCCTTGTACGTGTTATACTTTGGGCCTATGGCCACATGTATATATTTCAATAAATCACTATAAAAATTTAAGGTTCATAGTAGATGTGCCATTGTTTTTGCCTGTAAATTTTTGTAAGATACTGAATTTACCATATTTGATCTCTGGAGTGCAAAATGTTAAAACTAGAAAGAAGAGATTTTTAGCACTGTGGTATCTCATGCAATTTTTTTAACTTGCCAAGTTGTCAATGACTGGATGAACTGCAGGTTAGACAAGGATCACTCCTCTATTGATCCAAGACACTCGAAGCATGTTGTGCCAGCAAGTGCTTTGCCTTACACCCATGTTTTAAGAAATTGTCTGTTTTAGTTTAAGGACACGGACCACTATAGCCAGCTTACTTAGCTCACCAGGTGTCCCGTGACTGAGTCAGGTTGAGTGTCATCCCAATTTGACAAGCTTTTCTTCAGGGTAAGTATTTAGTCTATTGCGTTTGAGAGCAAACCTGTACAATGTATGTTTTGAACCACTTAGATTCTGCGCGTTTTCTTGGAGGTTCACGCTAATGTTACCTGAACATGAACTAACAACCCATGATGGGATCCGAACATGCAAAATGTCCTCCTTCTCATGACTTTCCAAACTAACATTAAAAGGATAACTCATTGTATCTAATAGTAATCAAGTATGGCTTTAATATGGTGTCTATCGTATTTGTTGAACTATGTATTTTGAAAATTCTTTTGTTAAAATCTACTTTTAAGGAACTGTTGAAAGTAAACATGGACTTAATCTGGTATTATTATTATGCAGTTGAGCCATTAAAAAGCAATCCTTAATCCTTGCAAGAGAGCTTTTTGCAGAGTTTTCATATCTGATTGTGAACCCAACACATTTTAATTTCTGATTGTGAACTCAAAACGTTTTAATATCTGATTGCAAACCCAAAACGTTTTAATATCTGATTGCAAACCCAAAACATTTTAGTATCTGATTGCCAACCTAAAACGTTTTAATATCTGATTGCAAACCCAAAGTGGTCATAAACCAATGTTGATTTAGACCACTCACTGCTTTAAAATTGTTCTCACATTGTTATTTGAAATCAAATGAGATGTGATTTCTTGGTTTGCAAAGAACTGACAGTTCACTATCTGTGATATTTAAGACCATGTTCGAGGCATGAAATGACATGCCGTAACAAACCAGTTTGTAGAGCCTGGGTGGAGTTCAGTAGCTGTCTAGTGGCTAGAAAAGTCTAGCCAAAATTACGTGTTCTCATTTAAATTACATGGCAATATCTCACGTAATCTTGCAAGATCTTGCTTTCCTGCGGAGGTCCTAGCGAGGTCCTAGGATTACTGAACTCTTCCCTGGTCTCAAACAGTATTGAACTATCATGTATTTTGCAGCCCAGAAATATGCTGCGGTTTGACTAAACAACCATTTGAAACCAATTTCATGAGGTTAAGTGGTATCTGTATTGGAAGGGATGTTTATAGCTACTTTAAGGTAGGACTCATTTGTAATGGAAGGGATGTTTATAGCTACTTTAAGGTAGGACTCATTTGTAATGGAAGGGATGTTTATAGCTACATGTACTTTAAGGTAGGATTCATTTTTGTTCTGTTGTTTTTAGAACATTTTTCTTTAATGAGTGGGGTCTTTGTCTCTTTTTTCTTTATGACAGGCCATATGTTGTGACAAATAAAACTGAACTGAGTGCATGTATTTTTTCTTTTAGCATGTCCAGCCAGCAGATTAGACAGAAACTGCCTGGCCAATTAAAAAGACTGAATCAAACGAGTGCTGACAGCAGGTTCTTATATTTTGGATATGGTAGTAATCAGTTGACAGAACGACTTCAGATTATGAACAAGTCAGCAAAATTTGTAACTATTGGAAAAGTTTTGGTAAGACTTGAGCTTAGCAAGACCAATTGAAACCTTGTTTTGAAGTTGCTGATCTTAAAGGGTATATACTCTTTACTCTTGTAATGACATATTGCAGGTTACTCAACTACTCACAATATGCCACAAAGCTTTCCATCCAATGTATGCGAAGATAATGAATTCCATATCCAAAAACATTATTCGGGCTACTGGCATGTATAAAGAAGCGCCAAAACGACATGAATTTTGACAGGATTGGCTGGCGTAGTTTTGTGTCATTCCTGATGATCTTTCAATTACCTTGGAAACAAATTGATGTCTAAGGATTACGTCAAGGAAAAGGAAGGGAAATTATGAAACCAGTTTAGTAGATGTAAGGCTATGGATGACTTTATGACAAGTTTGTGTCCAAAACATTAAGTCAAAAATATGCCATCCTCACAAAATCAGTCCTGAAAATGTCCTTACCATGATAGAACTTTGTTTCTAATGACATTAAATATAATTCAGAGCATTCATTATAAACGAAGCATGTTTCGTAAAATTTTACCAAAAGATGGTGTTTAACTTAATCACAGTTTAAGTGTCAGTTTACCTGAATTGTGTAGTTGATGTTATGTCATTGGAAGGACATTTTTATGGTTGTTACTTCGTAATCATGACAATTGACCCAAGATTAAAGGAACGTTATCAGTGTTACAGTCAAAATGCTTTTTTATTATTATTGTTGAATGGAGTAGACTATGAAGTTAGTGGCTTTGACCAGATTTCTAAAACAACATCTGACATCTGTTGTGTTTGTTTGATTTGATAACAAACCAACAGTTCTGACCCTTTGTCTGCCAGGCATTAGCTGAAATCAATGGGGTGAATTTTCTTCTTAAAATACTTTGCCAGTTATCAAGTGAGATTTAGTTCCGAAGGTTTCGATTTTTGTGATTCGGTGCAGCTTTATATCTCAGAAAGTCATGTTTATCATGTCGAATACCTTTAAGATGGAAGTTTACAATTATTGAATAAAGGTTTAGCCATGCAATTGTTTGCACATGAGGACCTTAAAATTATTTAAACAAGTTATCTCTATAACTAGAAGTCATGCATGTATTCTGAGAGGTGTACTTTTGCATAAATGAGACTTAATTATAATTCAGAAGTATTTGTATGGAATGTAAGAACAAAGTTTTTAAGTAAGTCTTAAGTCACAGACCCCAGGGGTTTGTTTCATGAAAAGTGACCTAAGACGGGCATTTGGTCTTGAGCATCGCATAACTATTTCTGAAAAATAATTCTAAATTACTTCAACAAAAGAATAAGGTATCTGAGAATATACCTTTGATTGTTAATTAATTAGGCAAATAATTTTCAGGCAGTGAGGTGATAATGGCTCATGACTTATGACTGAACATTATTCAGGAATTATTAAGTGGGAGCATAACACCAAATTTCTGTCTTAAGTCACTTTTCATGAAACAGATTTATATTAAAGCCGTAAAGGGAAAATGAAGTGAAGCTTTAATTTTTGCTCATTTGATCCATGGCACACTTAGAGTGAATGTTAAACTACCTTGGTCATTTGATCCACGCCACACTTAGAGTGAATGTTTAACTACCTTCAGTTGGTCATTTGATCCATGCTTCACGACCTTGGTCATTTGATCCACACTACACTTAGAGTGAATGTTAAATTACCTTGACAAATTCTGCTTTTTTCAGGGATACGAATTACAATTTGGTGGCTACTTTTCTTCACGGTGGAAGGGTTATTCTGCTACCATCACAGAGAAGCAAGGTGCTGAAGTGTGGGGGTGTGTGTACACACTACACGTGGAGGATATGAGTAACCTGGACAGGTCTGTGCTCAGAATACCCAAACTGCTGGTTTTAGTAGGGGTCATTCACAACTATCACCTTTTCCTCACCAAGACTTCAGCATGGGAGAGGTTCGAGACCTGCTTATAGCACACGTTTTTTACTTCATGAAAATGGCATTGTAAAAAAACTAAGTTTAACATTTTCTTTTTCCTTTTTCATGTTTTTATGTATGTAACATAATAACTTACAGCTTTGAGTACCACCAGATGGTTCTTTGATGGAAACTATGCAAGCAGTAGTGCAGTGACTGACATCTCATTGATGTGTAAACAAGGAAAAATTCAAGAACAAACAGACAAGTAGTCTAAAAATATCAACATTGTGGAACGATGGTCGGCGAGGAAAATGAACACTTGTGAACATGGCAATGTTGATGAACAGTCCCTTGGGATATTAATCAGTATAAAACTCGCGTTGCATGAAAAAGCTTTTGATTTAGACTGTTCAACTTGCGTGTTACTCAAATCAGACGTGATTTCTGGGTTTGGAAATGCTTGACAATTCGTTACTGGCTGATACTTGTACCTGAGGTGTAACCTGTCAGTTTGTCACGGCAGGTAAGTTCAGGGTCTTAAGCAATAAGAAACTCTGTGTGTTCTTTCCAAACCCAGATACCATTTACCAGCTTCTGTAATGAACATTTTGAGACAATTCTAAGTTGTAAGTAGTTTTGATCGAAAGTCTGCATCTTTGACAAAACCTAAAGTAGTTTTAACATTATTTTACAGACTAACGCTTTATTTGCAAATTCCCAAACTTCTTAAGTGTGTAATTCATTGTGATCCAAATGGTCCTCAAACATTACCTAACAACAAAAACTACTGAGAAAATTTCAAAGTAATTCATTTGATACAAAAGTATGGACTTTCATGTTTTACGCAGTTAAGAGCCATCTGGTGGAATATTATGTTACAGACAGAACACAAATGCACTGAACTGACTTCTACCTGTGAAAACTTTTCTGTATCTTAGTGGTGATTAATTTTTCTAAACCACGTTCATTGCTTTTCGAAATATACTGGACAAATATAAAAGACATGATAAAGTGTTTTTAGGAAAAAACAAGTATGTGTAGTTTATATTCCAGATGTGGGGTACTATTTTGTTTCTCTTCTCCAGCCAAGAAGCTGTCAACTTTGTTTACAAGCCAGTGTCTGTTGAGGTTGTCACAAGTAACCATGGCAGGTTAGTGTGCAGAACATATCAACAAATCCATCCTCTTAAAGAGGACCAACGACCCTCTGACGTATACAAGAAAGTGATAATCAAGGGTGCAATGCAGCATAGTATTCCTGATCACTATGTTCAGTTCTTGAAGTCCATACCATCAAACGGTTATGATGATGAAGTGATGGTGGATGTTGACGTCAGTGATATTCACTTATAGTTAGTTTGGAGGAAAATGAGACGAAGTATTGTTTGAAGCCATAACCATATGCACATGATGCAGTGTACATTGGTGGGAGTTTTTTGCAGCCAGTGTACACTTTTAAATATCCTATTCTGTGGGCTAAACTGTCAACATTTTTTGAAGTACGCATGTAGTCTGTGAAAGGACAACATTTTAAGCACACATTTGTAAGTAGTCTGTGGAAATCATTTCCATGTAGTGGAAGGTGGGCAGTCGACATTTTTTTAATTGGGTGGAAATTATATCCGGGTGAGTGGACAGGCAACAATTTTTAAGTGCTGTAAAATTCTGCAGTTTGGGACAAAATTAACTGCTGAAGGGGCACAGCAATGGCAGAAACGTTAACGACTTTTAAAAGGATCTTTGATGTCAGCTACGCTATGTACTGAATGTGTTCACAATAAAGTAGTAATTACATGTAAAAGCGTTCTTTTAGAAATATTATCACAAGAAGTTCCACTTACCTTCCATATGTCCTAAACTTATTTTTTACCATAAAGATATGAAAGACAGTTTTCTGATACCACGTTTGCAAAGATAAAACAGTGATTGTCAAATATTTCCAAAAAAATGATGAATACCTAGTGTTTCTAACGCACTTGATATACAGGCGGGCTGTATACTGGCCAACTAGTAATGAATGTAGTTGTAAGCCAATGGCCAAATAAAAAAACAAAGGGAGGGTCTCGGATCCAATTTCAAGTGTCAAATTCGGAACGTGGCGCAATCGTAACGGAACTATGGCTAAGTATAGGCTCTCCCGCGATATCCCTGGCGATCGGCAGTGGCGCTGGGCACTACGACTCCGTTTTCGTCGTCTGCTCCACTGTGCAATGAGAAAGAAAATAAAATCTGAGTGATGATGAAAAAACAGAAGCTGCTGGTAAGATGTCAATTCTAATCGAAGCCTTAGTGAATCACTCACAAACTCATTAATTGTCTCTTTGTCAAACCTTAACTTAAGACGATTTCCAAAGCAATCGCGTCATTATTAACAACACAAAAAACGGATTTGGTCTTTTGGGCAATTGAACGCTATTTCAAATACAACAAATTTGTTACGAACTGATTGCACAAAATATTAAGCATTACAAAAGAAGTAGGTTTCGCGCGCAAACACTGTGATTCATAAACAAGTCTAGCCAGTTCTGTTAGTATAGTTCAGCAACACTTTTTTCGTTTTTTATAAATAATAAATCCTCTACAAAACTGAATTTGTTGATTCTAAGTGGGCGTTTAAGAGGAAATTTTCCGCCAATAAAAGTTCCAACAGCAAATAAACGGCATATTTTTCCGAATAAACGCACATGGGCGTTTCATCGGGTGGGCTTATCTACGGAAAACCCCGGTATTAGTTTTTTTACAAACGTTAAAATGTAAGGCGGGTGGATTTCCTACTTTGCTTTACTTTGCGATTCACCAGTGTAATATAAAAATACCTACTCGGGGTTACTAACCAGTCGTCGTAGCGGTTCACAAAAGCACATGTGTACAGGGTAATGCTGGCTCGCACCACAGCATTTACTACACATGAAGAATTTGTTTTCTCATGACGCTGATTTTACCTTGACGGAGACTGCAAGGTGATAGAACTAACTTAGGGCAAAATCACAAAATCGGCTTTAGCATCCGGCTATATGGTAGTACCCTCCACTCATTTTAAAACCTGCGCTCACCCACTGCAAAAAAATAACGTCCGCCGCCCGCATCAATTTCAGCAGAGTTCTGGTTGATCGGTTTGGCAATTTGAGGGAGCTTGGTGAGGAGATATCCCTTCTCCGCGCTGGTGACCGACGACTTTTATTGACAAAAGCGACACAAGAATCCTTCAGACACTTAAATCTCTGAAGAAACACTACGAGTCGGCCCATAGGAAGTTTAAAATTATTTTACAAGGGCACAAACCAAGTCGACTTTGCCAAACTTATACCCCCCCCCTTTCCTAGTGTCGCCACCACCTCCGAGCCCCTCCCCATTCTCCGGATGTTGCCAATTTTTAGGGCTTGGGTTTTTATTTTAAGAGGATTTCCTCTTTTTGGTTTCAATTTCCTCTTGCTAATTGACGCCCAATTTCCTCTTTTTGTTCCCTTTTTATCATTTTTTTTACTTTAAAAACTTTATTTCAACAAAAAATATCTCTATCACACAAGTCTGCCTGTTTGTGGAAAGATACATCAACTAGAATTTTTTCTCTTAATTTTGTACCGACCCCCCACGCCTGCAATAGGTGGGGGGCACAAACACAGGGGGCCAGCCATCAGAAAAAAAATTCAGGTAGACGGTGTGAGGATGCGGCCTCATGGCCAGATGAATAGCTGGGAGATCGGCTGTCTGCCTCAAGTAAATTGTAGCTCAGTCGCACTGCTCACGCCAACTGAACCTGTGAATATTGATTGGATGAAACAGACCAGCCGCTGGTCAGCTCAGCTATGATTCACTTGAGACATGCAGCTCATCTCGCGCCTCGGTCTGCTTTGGCCCTCGGGCTGGTCCTTAAGTCAAGATTCATTTTATTTGTGTTCAGTATGGGGAAAGTTCACTTTATTAGGGTCATGCATTGAGGTATATTTTGAACTGAAAGCGTGAGGGTCCGGGGTCCTTGGTATACTGCTTTTGGGCCTGTTTCAAAATGTTAAAACACGGTTAGCTCATTTTCTGGTAGTTGCAGGGCAAATCATATACCGACACATGACCTGGTGTGCCAAAAATGTACTCACACTTTAGTACAACGCCGGGAGTTCAAATTCAATTCCCGTGTATTAGATTTTGCGACCAGGCCTTCTGTATGGTTACTTGTTGTTTTGAATGTGGGTGCATGAGCCAGCGTGAACTCTGAATGCACGGGAATGGTCAGCATTAACGACTCACTAGTTTTGGCCGAATGAAAATATCTAAATTTTCTAAATATTAAATTGTGAGTACATTTTGGACACCGTGTTTGAACTATCCGAATTTTATCGATATCTCTAACTTATTTCAGATAGGCAAAAATCGTCTAGTGTACGTTGCATTTTGATGATTGGGTGATCGAGATTCTCTCTGCAATTACATTCACTGTAGCATCACCACTGAAATCTACTATTTTAGCATCTAACAATCATCTATTAATCAGTGGATATTCGTAGATACATAGGTATGTAAATCAGAAACCAACAAATTTGTTGTTTATCGAAACATAATATTATAAGCAATACTCGAAGGCATACTCGAAGGTTCTTGATGGGCAACCGCCGGGGGACTACGGAAGACGGGACATTCCGCAGGATTTGCCCCTACCCCCAATATCTTTTCCCCTAATGTAGTCGTGTTAACGTCTATTTTAGTTCATTTCAGAGGTACAGTACAGTTCATGCGTTAAACTTGGAACTCCAAAAATCGTTAAGATATTTTTTATCATTGCCAGTACATGTACATTTCTTTGAGTACCTTTAATCCTTTGGACAGTGTACTCTGTGCACGTTCATGAAAAAATTGTACCCCCGAAAGTATGTTAGACGTGTGCGAGTTCTTACAAACAATTTTAGTTAGAACCTCCAAGAGAAACACTATTGTTATGATACTACGGGAAAAATACCGACATTTCATCGTTATAGAACCATCGAAAACTCCTTTTCTGTGTAATTTACAAATAGTATTCTTCAAGTTCTACGTGACTTTCATCCTTTCGTTCAGTGGCGGTCTATCCAATTGCATTTTTATGCTATAATTTTCGTTGTTTGGGCCGAATGCTGCAAGTTTTGTCATTTTTTTAAGTATTTGAAAACTTCATGAGGAACCCTTTCCAGCTGAAAATTGACCGTCGGACGGCCTTCGTCCGACGGTTGGAGTTTGCTAATGCGATCACAATAGCCCATTGAATTCAGTCCAGCTGCCTGGCCTGCTTGGTCACGTACGTAATCCTTTAATGACACCTCATTATGCCATAAAACTACGTGCCTGTCGACTATTGGCAAAAAAAATAAAGTTTATTTTAAAAATCTACCTGCCTAACCGAATTCCTCGCGAAAANTTTCGTTGTTTGGGCCGAATGCTGCAAGTTTTGTCATTTTTTTAAGTATTTGAAAACTTGTACTCTCGTGACTACGTTGACAGTGCCGGATTTATAAAGTGACAAGAGGGTACTTGGCCTTGGGCAGCTCTCTAAGAGAGGATCCCGTCTAAAAGGGGACCCCTTAATATGAAAGGCTAAAGATCATTAAAATGGAAAAGAGTGACATTTAATTCCGTCATCGTTTGACCCTTCACGAAATTACCTTTTTTAATAAAAAGTTCCACGATTTCACAAATACAGAAAAATAGACTCTGAGGCAGTCGATTCCTTAAGCGGCCTCTTAAGAAGTTGCCAATAAAAAACAGCGTGGCTGCTTCTAAGGGCTAGGTACCTAAATATGAAATGATATATAATTTCAAAAAACATGAATGGCAGCAACTGGTGCCATCTGTCAGGTTTTCACTTTTTATTTGGTGCAGAAGCTTACAAAATTGCTTTGACGTTTTCGAAATACATGAATGAATCATTAATTCGCACATTTTCAATACGTTTAGCGGGCGATCTGGGCTTCAAAATATGGGTCCCCCAATAATGTTCTACCAAGGGCCCTCGAATGAAAAATTAGCATGCGCTCAGGTAATGTTCTCTTTCTTTATTCTCCAAATTTCGCTGTCTTTCTGTTCTCGTCTGTCCCAGGCCCTACGCCTATGTCGATTGCCACGGTTTAACCCTGACGCCTGCCCACTGCAAATTATGGGGCATGTGTCTCTCCCCCACTCAGCCCCCCCGCTTCCTACGACCCTGATTATTTTTCAGTAAGAGCATTTATCAGCTAAAGCCGGTATAAATCTATCAGTTTATCGTATCAGCATCTTTATTTTTATCCATCATTGTTACTACATAACTCCCAATTAGGCCTTAACTAAATGCGTATCGAGAAGAGAGTTCATTAAACTCGAGTCTGTATGTATTTCTTGTAAGCGAAAGCCCCTATGAGACCAATTGCCACCAGGCCAATCAAAGTCGGCAGAAGAATACCAGATCCTCCCTCTTCACTCTTCTGAGCCTCAGGTGGAATTTTTTCTTCTGGTTCCTTGTTTTCTTCTTTTACGCTCTTCGGAACAGCTTCTGGTATCGTCTTGGGAGGTTCTACGCCAGTGCGCGAAGGGTCGACAACAACACTCTGTCCACTAGCAGTCACTTCCGCCGGGCGATTAATCCTCGACTGTGGGATGATCTTCATCTTTACTTGTTGGCCTGCGCCTTTGAATTTGTCTACAGCTCCAGCGTGCGTGACATTTTGCAAGGGGTGTCCGTTTATTTCAACGATTTTGTCGCCGGGTTTCAGCCGACCGTCTAAGTGAGCAGCTCCCCCTGGATGCACTTTAGTTACGAAGATGCCGCTGTCGTGTTTGTAGCAGGGGTGATCGGTTCCACCACGAATGTTAAACCCCAACCCATTACCAGTTCTTGCCAAGGTGATGATGGTGATGTCATTTGGTGAGTAGGTCTCCATGATCTTGGCTATTGTGTGTGAAGGATGTTAAGAAGATCAAAGTTACCCCGACTGGTTGTGAAAAGTCCCCGGATGCGATGGATAAAGGATGACGCCCTTTTGACGCTATCAAATTTTGCCATCTCCGTGTTATTCATTTTTTTCTTTCTTTTGCGTGAGGCGACTCGGAGACGGCAACATATTGTTTTAACTAACCATTCAGTCAGTGCATGTGATGGGTAACCCCGCTGTCTGGTTACGTGTGTTTTCGAGGTTCCTTTGCAACCCCAATGCTGTCAAATATCATAGTTGTTGAGAAAAAGGTTATCGACTTTGATATCAAGTGTTTTTCAAAATGTGAATTGTAAGTACAGTCTACTGTACCTGATTGGTAATAAACATTATCTTTATTGATGATCAGTCGCCAATTAAGTTTGCTTAGCATGATTGTTTAGGCCTACTACTACTACAAACAAATTTCAATATGAAAATGTATATTCTTATGGAGTACTCGGAATATGATTTTAACACCTAGATAAGATCATAAAAATCACCATTCAGGCAGCTGCAGTGTGTAATATTGTATCATAAAAATATTCTCCATTATCGCCATTGCTGTGCATCTTTGTATATATCATGTTACAGCAAGTTGCTTATGACTGACTTACTTTCTTATGCATGCACGTGTACAAGGCAACGTCCGCGACAGCACGCGATTGCGACTCTTATAGCAGTGGCGGATTAGAGGGGGGCCAAGGGGGCCATGGCCCCCCTAAAATTCTCCCAGATTCAATTTGGCAGCCGGTCCGAATGACTGACGGGAAAAATCCTGGCTAATACTCTGCCCTGGCCCCCCTAACTCAAAATCCTGGATCCGCCCCTGTATAGTTCCACAGAACGAAGTTGAAATGATTGTTCAAAACTTCATGAGAAGCTTTTACGACGAATTAATTAGTTTGGTACGCCACTTTGAATTTTGGCAGAATGTTGACTGACTCGAGACAATCGTGCGGCTATCCCCAACTTATGTTGCCGACACGTCGTATGACCTATAGCTACTCGCGTACTTGTATGTGACTACGGCTTAACATGGGCGTTTTGTAAATCGCCATTTGCGTCGTTGCTTTGATGGAGTCATGTCCACACACAGCAAATAAAATTGATGCACTTACATGTAATACAGATACTTTCTGAAGAACGGGTCACGACACCGATGTAATGGGTATTGCCACCTTAATACCTAGGCCTACTGTGCAGTTGCGAGCTCAATATTAAAACTTAGCTTAAAAATAATCACAGTTCAAGTAAATCTACGTCTCCTCTGAACCCATTTGTTTCTATGGATTTAAGAAAGTCAATGTATTCTTGTGGCAATTTATTTTGCCGCGCTCCATTGAGCATGACGTCCAGGTAGGTATCTGACGGCAATCCTTCATGACTGGCTACCAGTTGGTAAGTTCGGCAAGTGATCGTAGCGCCATCTGCTGTGTGAACATCAACGGTAATTGGTTCGTACACATTTTCAGCCACGCCTTCCTGCCTAAAACAATTAGAGTCAATCACGTTTGTGCTAAGGCTACTTATTTTACGACTGCTTTGTGACATTATGAAATGATGTTTTTGTGAAATATTGTGCGATAGGGTTGACTAAAAGCAATACCAGATTTCTAAAAAATACCTCCCAAATGAATTATTGAGAAATCGATCGAAATCAACACACTGATCGGCAAAAACCATGAGCATTTCGATATCAAATCGGTGAAAACTAAGCCATGTTCATACCATGATTGGCGTTTGAAAATTTCAGTGTATACGTTCTTACGCCCGGAGTTACTGTATGAGTACCCACATGTCTGAGTGCTCAACAACTTAGGCCGACTCGGAAAACACCTGGTACCAGGAGTCTTCCTGGCGGTATCTGGATATTCATTTACATACAGGTACATCGCATTATACTATGCACCGGTACTAATCATGCTCCAAGACACTCACATGTCCAATGTCGTTAAATCCTGCATGAGCAATCTGTATACACTGCCCCATACTTCTGCGCCTAAGCGCCAGCCAATGGTGGCCACATGACCACCCCAGCGCGGAGAATATAGTCCAAACGACAGGTGAAAATTCTGCGGAAACAGCACAATTCACAGCATAAGCAGATTTTTGTGAAAGATCACAACCAAAAACTTTCGGGTAAGCGCATGAGTAACTTAAATGAAACATCAACTTATGATCTCATGGATGCTTTAATAAACACATTTACATAAATATATGGGGAGGGGGTGGGGGAGGGGAACCAGTTGAATTCTGTTTCGGTAGCATCGAATCAGTTTGGATTATGCAATTTAGTCTGCCTGTTTTTCACGTTCCAGGCCTCTTTAAGACTAGGTTGCAACGACAAAAATTCTCAGCAATTAACGCATTTTTATTTAGCATGGAGGAAACGCCTTAATGGGCTTCGGGTATTTAGCAAGTCTGAACTAGTTAAAAAAGATGTATTGACTGGCCAGCCGATTTAAAGTGATTCCACTCGAGATGAAATTGTGGGTTTCGGTCAGCTCTGCAGGTCCGAGTTTTCACAATTTGCCCAATTTGTCATGATAATTTTTGGTTGTGACAATTTTGCTTGTAGTATAGTACAGGTTCAAATTGTTACAATAATGAAGTTGACGGTGGAATGTTCTAGCTACTATGACAGAATGACTCACCGATAGAATACATAACAATGTTCGATTTCAGATTGTGTTTGGCGACTTGGGCGTTTAATCGATGAGTACATGCAGGTATCAAAATGAGTCACTATGTTTCTGGCCTAACCTGGTTAATTTGAAATAGATCATACATGTAAGTTCATATTATTACGTATGCATAGCTCTTCCCTTCACGAAGAGAAATGTATGCGCTTGTCCCGGGTGGAATTGTTTGGAAATCATTAGGGATCCGATTAATAGCATACTCTGAATATTTAGTGGAGATACGTGACTTAACTTTTTAGAAACCAGTGGGTGACCGTAGACCATAAGTTCGATAAACCATGAGAGAATGATTGGTCATAAAGAACGACTTTTTTCGAAAACGCTTCCGAGTCGTCGCCGCGGGTCGGGTGACCAGACTCTTCTTCGTATAAGTAATAATTCTGTAAATGCGACCAGCTTAAAAGCAATGGCCTGAAAGTGACGCACCAACAAACAATCGGATGTCCTGCAAAGCTACATACTGAAATGACAATTCACTGCCTTAGTGTCGAGCCACCATTACCGCGTTTTCCCGTTGCTCCCAACTTGTTCGATTCTATAGCCCAACAACAAGTTGGGAAGTTTACCCAGTGGCGGATTTAGAGGGGGGCCAAGGAGGCCTTGGCCACCCGAAAATTCTCCCAGATTCCATTTGCCAGTACGGCGGTGCGAATGTCTGACGGGCAAAATCTTGGCTAATACTCTACCCTGGCTCCCCTAACTCAAAATCCTGGATCCGCCCCTGTTACCCCTGTAGCCAATATCTTACACGACTGATTAACTCCATTCTGGTATTTATGGTTGGAGGGCAAGCTCTCTTTTGTTCGATAATTGCTCTAATCTCCAACGAGATCGTATCTACCCTGACTGGGCTGTTGCTGTTAAAAATACAAATTAAGTTATAACATATTTGAACATAAACCAATAGCATTTCTGAAATCTTCGTAAAATGGATATTTAGTTTTTGAATCGCCAAAATCGCCCAAATGCAACCGAAGTTACGACAATCTATTCTTTAAGAATATACCAAATCACTCTGAGTTTGACTGTGTTCACACGTGGTCTGTAATAAGCCTGGTAGATAATTCTCCTGCTTTTTTGTTGTCATAATAGACAAAAGACTGTACTTGGCAGTTAACAAAGAAGCTAGATGTCATCACACGCTCAGAACCCCCTACGTCTGGCAACGTCACTGAACGGGAAAACGCTGTCATGGTATACTCACAGGGATTTTATTACCGGTGAAGCAAGCACATTTGACTGCACTTCATCGTTACAATTAGCAACCAGGTGAGTCATCTGTCCAACGGGCACGGTACTTGTGCGAAAACGAACTAACCGTTCTTCAACTTACGGATACTTTGCCCACTGTCTCGAATGTGGCCGATTTATTCATCTTTTGCAATCGATCCAGAGATAAATTGCTTCCGTATCCGAAGTACAAAAATGTCTCCCCTGGTCCGTTGGCCATTGTGCAGTGTCTCGTAATCGTATTTCCAATTGCAAAATAGCAAGCGACACAGAAGAGCGACCGTTGGGAAGCAATTAAGACGACCCACTTACCGATACAAATGTAGTGCCGGCATATACACTACACGTGTGGACCAGGCAGCGCGTTTGCACTAAATACACGCGTCTGGGTACCCTGACACGTATACAGATACCGATTATACGACTGATCGTGTTCGATAGCTCCACTGGTTCAGGAACTTTCATTCATTTGGTGAATGGAAACATTCACCATAGACTATAGTACATGGACCGCCAACTCCGAATGCTTTCAATGGACGAAATCTGTGGTGTTATGCAAAAGCCGTTACTACATTATTCACTAGCGACACCAGGCCAAATTGTCCGGATGTTATTTCCGGCAAGAATGTCGTCTACTAATCATGGTCGGCTGCTGTGTGGTCGAGTGATAGTACCATTGCTAAAAATATTCATCATGTCAACAGCGTTTCAATAACGAAATTATTATTTTTTTAGTTTTACTTGACTGTAAAATAGATGCGAAAATTTCCCGTCACAATACACTAACCGGAAACTGAAACACATGAGATAATTTAGGAGAGTAGCTCCTCCTCTAGGATAGCATACAAGAAAATGTCGGAGTTGCGACTCTGTTGTCATCTATGCATTCACTGATCGATAGCCTCAGGGCTTCATGCGGCACTCTTGGGAGCTTCAACCCACACTTTGACCACATTTAGCAGCATATAATTTCACAGCTTATATGTATAGCCCTGGCTGTTCTTTATTTCGGATTTCGAATTATATCTCATCAAATCTTATTCAGCCCCCACTTAAAATTTGTCATTCTGATTCATACGATTTCACTGAAATTTGTATTCAAAATACCACGCAGTGATTGGTCCAATGACCAAAAGAGTCGAAGGAAATCGTAGCACACTCAAACGACAAGTGTTATACTCGGTGAGCTCATGAAGACTCACCTGTCTATAAACTTCTGATTAATCGTACGTTTGCGAAGACCTATACGACGACAGGCGGGCATTAGACCTACACTGCAGGCTACACTAGTGCTTGTGCCCGTTTCCGGTGCAGAATAATCAGGGAGTGTGTCCAGGAGATCCATTCCACTGTAGACCGGACACTCAGTAGTTGAGAGGGACTCTGCATGCGCAATTCAATGGGGCTATTCGACAATCTTTACATTACTGGAGGGCGCGCGTGTTCTAGTGGTGATAGATATAGCAGCCTCGATTTCACGAGCCATTTAATACTTGGTGAAATGGTTTGTAGCCGTGCCAACTGAATCTGAGATTGTGTGAAAAAGGTGCTTCTACGAGAGGAAGTAAGAATGACCTTATAGAAAGGTAAGGTTTGTGATTATTTTAACGATTGTTACATGTTGACAATACTGATGCGTGTTAACTGAGGTACTGGCCGATGTCGACTTTGCGGCAGTCGCCAGTCGGGTAAATCATTGTTTCTTTGTTGTGATGTGTGTTACAATACTTGACTAAGCACTGAGGATCTTTTCGCACATCAAAGCAGTATTATTAATGTTTCAAATGATTTCTAACAGGTTTATCAATGACAGTTACATCAATCAATGCTGAATATTCATGTTGTGAACTCGATATTGGTTAGTGAGGTAAGATTACAATCCAAGCCCAAGAGTACGAGACAAATATTCATTAGACTATTTGTTTACTCGCTATCCCATGTCGTCCGGAAATTTATTGCTCGTTGACATGGAAATATATCATGTCTGTTTTCACCTGACCTTTGGTTTTTAGGTTTCAGGGCTAGCACCGTGCAGAGGAGATGTGCATCGTTTCTGCAACCGTCGCTAAATGGACAAAAATTGGATTTAAGCAGTTGTCTGTAGCTAACTAGCAAGATCTTAATGTCCAGTGCAGATCTGTTGTCAAAGCCTACTTTCTATATCGGAGACAAACAACACGGCTTTTGAAAAGGGACGGCTATTTTTTAAAGAAAGGTATGTATGTTGTTTTGTTTATTTGCTTATTTAGGTCCTTAGCAGGAGGTTGGCATAGGGGTTTGGGGTTGTGAAATTTAAGTCATTGAATGTGTGAAAATAACAAGTAGTAGTGTCTGGGGAAAAGAGCATGGTGAGGTAATTCTTAACTTTCATGAAGTTCTTTCAAGTTTCATGAAACTGTTTTGCTATCCATTGTAAACTTATAAAAATGTGTTACATTTTCTGAATTCTCAATGACTGAACATTCTTAACTCATGCTGCAAGTTGTTTATGAATTCATATGAGTGTCATTTTTGCGAAAATTGCATTTTTGCTGTGAACATACGAGTAGGGTCGTATTTGAACATTTCAAAGGCTGCCTATATGCAAGAAATGGTGCCTTAGGATTTTTGATTACTCTTAAACAACACAAAGATTGCCCATAATTTTTTAAATGACCTAAGTCTTCATATCTATTAGAAAAAAATGAAAAATATGAGGTACGGTTTCATCAGCCCTAGACCAGAAGTGTGCTTGACAGACCTATGAATTTGTAATCGGTGTTTAAAATTGCTGAAAGTATCAGAAATCAAAAGGCTTGAAAATGGGTGACAAAGGTTTGAAGTTGTCTCAAATAACTTGCTTGTTTTGCAGACAAGTGATGCGTTTAAAGAATTGTTATGGCTAGGAATGAAAAATAATGACACAGTTTTATACAATACTTATCATATACACCCTTGCTTTTTGAACTAGTAGTTGTTTGATTTTGTGTCAAATTGTAGAGCAGTTACCATATAATATTTTTGAATAACAGGGGCAACATTTTTGACACAACATAATATACCTAATTATTCATGTTTCAATATTTGTTCCAGGTTCAGTGGCATTTATAAGGCCACTTCAAGCTGTTTCATAGACAAGCTTTGTCACTCCTTTCTCTTCCCACATCATGTCCACACACCAGCAGTGCTGCATGGCACAATGTACAAGTCAGTGGCCCTGAAGAAGTGTGGATCGCAGCACTAAGTTATCATAACGAAATGTGCCAGTAGATTGTTTTTGTGTGAAGAGGAACTATATCTGACTGCTACACCAGCCAGCCTCATTGGTGAGGATGCCCTTTCATAGGCAATGTGTGGACAACAATGGCTTATTTCCTTTCCTGGAAGAAACACGAGGGACTGAAGCTGAAGAAGGCCTAGTAACACACTGGTCTAGTTCAGGGTCAGATTTTGGGCACAAATTAAGTCAAGTGGTAAGCTTTTGTGTTTAACTTCAAGGATCTAATTGTGCATGTTATTGAGGCTGAATGAGGTTACATAAAGGACAGCCACGTGCCGAAATTGGACCTTATTTACGAGCACTTCTATAGGCCATTGAAACTAGATCCCAGTGACATGAAAACCAAAAGAATCTGGTGTGTATAAATACCTGCCCTTTCTCAGTACTAATTGTAAAAACTTCAATTTGGCACGCATTATGCGAAAGTGACATTCAGTGACTGCATCGATTGTTTTATTGCCAGTAAAAAGCCCGCTAATGATCGAATACATTTTTCATCAATAAGAAAGTTTTAAGTAGTTTATCCCGTTCAATCCACCATCTTTTTGATCATATCACGTGACCTAATGTATATAAGTCCGAAAAGATTTCTGCCCCCAACCGGGACTCCAAGCCAGGACCTTCTGCTAACGTGCCGTGCAGACGCTCTAGCCACTGAGCCATTGGTACCACTGGTCAGACAATGACAGAAATCCATTCGGACTTAGTAGTGGGCCCATGATCTCCATTGTTTATGTAAATATCATGTCGGATTGAACGGGATAAACTACTTGCAACATATTCCACGCCTCACTGCAAAAGATGATATTTACATAAGTTCTTTTTTCAGTAAAGAATTTACAGCAATTCCTAATGTGTACGATGAAATACGATCGACGTAGCTAAAATGTGCCAAGACGTCCTGTATTTTGGTCGCTTGATTGTAGCTACATGTAGAAGGAACATTACCACAGTGTAGCTTGTTGGGCACGCATGCGTTATATGTTGCGAGTGATTTACCATTTAAGTTGTTGGAGGAACCGAACACTAAATTTAGAGCTCGAGTCTGCACCGACACGCAAGCTCAAAATGTATGCGTAAACATTCCAAACTTGAAGTAAATCACGAATTCGTAACTTCTAGCCCCTAACAATTAAGAATAGTCCTTGTTTTGCAAGCTAATATTTACTAATGTAATAAATTTCAATGAATCTGTTATCCTGAGCTTCCACCAGTTTTAGCCATTTTCAAACTACTTAAGAAATTCCAGAAAATCACTTTCTCTCCACTTGAATCCATGGTAAATCATCCAATTCTGCATTCCCTCCACACAGTATAACACCAATCTTCTTGATGGATGGATCCAGCATCTGGAGTTGTTGGGAAAGTGCAGCAGCTACTCCGGTACCGGCCGTGACCTCAATTACCAACTGAAATGTACATGAACATGGTAGTACAAAGATTGATAAATGATACCTAAGCATTATGTAGGGTAGTTTTCTTGCACGAGTAAACAATAGACCATTTGCAGGTTTGCCCAATTTGCAGAAGTGGAATAATATCGTCATGTATAACCTCGCATTAAGCCTATAGGCATACTCGTGGAATTAACCCATATAAACCATGGATGGAGTCTCGCTGCGCTTAAGCGGTAGCACCAAGACGCCATGGAAAGTTGTACCGTAATACCGGCAGCCGGAATTTTATCATGCAAATAATCTGTGGTTTTAAAATGTTATCATCTGATTTTTACATCCAAGGTCATCCATTCGATTTCCTGCACGATTGACAATCCATAAATTATATCTTCACTGAGTCTTGGATGAGTGATGTGCGTATTGTTGGAAACGTAAATCAAGTCCCAAAGATTACAACTGTGAAAATACTTATGACTAATTTCAAATTTACATTCAGGGGACATCTTTTTATTTAGAAAGTCATTATTAGGATATGTATAGGACTCAAAACATCACTTTTACTATGTCACTTTTTGTTGACCTATTTGTATTAAACAACTTCTTTGTTAGAAAACATTATGTTCTCAATCCAGTCATGTGATCACTGACATCTCGGTTTAAAGACTACAGGTTTTGAAGCAAGTCACATTTTCCTCGGTCAGGAACGATGAAGTTGATACGGTTTCGTACTAATAGATCCACACGCCAAGGCTACTCCCCATTTTTAGCTAATTTGGATGTCTTTGTGTCATTTATCATATCGTTGTCCACATAGGGACTAGAATGTTGAAATTTTACCAGTGGGTAGCTTAACATGTCTACATTGGACAAAAACTAAAAAATTGTCAATTAATGATCAGTAATTACTTTAATTAGGAGGTTAATTAGAGGAGTGTTGTAAATAACGGGAAGGAGATACTGTGTAGCTTGGTGAAGTTCATATTAAATAATAAGGGAAAAAGAAAGGTAACACAGTGCACAGGTTTGTTCTGATATCAAAGCATTTGTATTCCATAGTAATCACTAAATATATCTAGATTTCATAACCATTTATTACCTCAGAAGTACACCACGGTAAGCCACAATATCAGTCGTCTTGAACTGAATTTTTCATGCCGATACCACACCACAAATCATTCTCTAGAGACATTTATGTGGCTGTTTTACATTCTAAGAATAAAAAATAACTGTATTTCACCAACAGGACTTAATATGAAAGTTACTAACCCGCTAATTAATATGATAATTAATGTTCAAAATGGCCACCACGGGCACAAATCAGGGAAGGAAGGACATGTTTTACAAACACAATATCAACAGATTGGGAAACACAATGGCAATGAAACCTTGCAAGTATTTTTGTTTAACCCAGAAGAATGTTGTAAACCTAAAAATATGAAACTTAGAGATAGATATATTTTTTATCTTTATGTGCAACACACGAGACCTCACAAAAAGTAAGTCTCATGGGATTCAATGTAAGATAGAACAGGTTGATTTTCAGAATTAAAAGAAATGATTGGTTTACAACATGCCTCTTAATGTAGTGAACATTTCCTGAAAATTTCATACAAATTGAAAAAACGGTTTTCAAAATATGATGTTCTAAGTGGAGAACAATCCTTGGAAAACCTCGTACTGAGAAAATCGCATTTAAAGTTAATACTGTTCAATTTTCACAATAAAGCATACAGCCATCAAGTATTCAGTCACTTTGTCACTTAGGATTTGCCTCTGACACGGCCTTGTAGCTTTTATTCTCACCGTCACCCAGATATCCAGTTTAGCGTGTGTTGTAGTTCGGTAAAGAACGTTTAAAAATTTCCAGTGCACCGGCTGGTTCCATTGAACTAGCACTTCCCTCATGATTTTTCTCACAACCATGACCGACTTTCCAGTCCCTGAACTCTTGGTCAGTTTTCTTTCGTTTATTCACAGCACAGCTGTTGCAATAATTAGACAACGCATAGACATCAACTACTTTGCTTGACGTGCCGCAGCATGTGAGAGCTGTCACCACACCGTTTTTGCTCACAAAACCACGCGGTTGCCCTTAACCATCTTCCGACACAGTGACATCAACTATATCATTATCACGGGAATTGGGAACAAATGACTTGCGTGCCTCTTTGACAGCTTTCTCCATGGACGACGATGACGCAGCTTTCGTGGCATGGTGTATTCGCTTCTTATGTCGGTTCCAAACTGTGGGCACCTGAGGGAGAGGCATAAAGCGATGTCCCTGTAGACGATTTTTACCCACAACAAATATTGCAAGTGGAAATCGTCGGTTGACAACAAACAAGTTGCTTGTTGTCCCAGTTTGTTCCGATGTCACTAAATTTACAATATGGCCACACTCTTGGCAGCTAAATTCAAATGTGGAAGCAAGTCCAACACGCGATTCAGATGGATCAGTTCCAAAGTGTTCACTGTTACATAGAGGGCAAGTGAATAACTGAACAAACCTCAGGAGTAAATCAACATCCACAAATCTGTCTCAACTTAGCTTCGCATGAGGATCAAAATCAATGTTCGCCTCCTTGGACAGTTTTGTTCCAGAGGCTGTAGCTTGTTTCGGATGTTTTTCAGTCCTTCTTTGTTTGCAAGCACGTGAGCTCTCGCGATGCTGGTTTCCTTGAAATTTTCTTTTTTTAGTTCTAGACCTTCTTGAGGAACTTACCATTAATTCTTCTTACTCTTGGTTAAAACCAATTTTCAAGAGAAACAAAACTTACAAATACATGTATTCCCAATAAATAGACCAAAAACGCAGAAATATAACCAAACTTGAAGATAACACACTTGTAACAGGAAATTCCAATATGTCCGACTTGAGTTGTAAAACCGTCACTGATTGGTCAATTTCAAACTTGGCCATATGGGTATACACATGTTAACCAATAAAATTAGCTGTTTGAAACATTTTCAGCATTGGATACTGCAGTTATTGTACAGTTGACAAGCTATTTTACACTTCTTGAACTTTTGCTCTATGGTTTCTGGAGGAGAAGTTATTGACTTTCTAAGTTTATGAATATTTAATGAGAAAGAAGGAGGTAGATATTAGAACAAGCTTTTTTCATGGATTTATTAACATCATCAATACTTAAAAAGTCAAGATACTGATAAAGGAAGTGTTTACTTAATAATGTTTGAAAAAACAAAAAAAAATAATTTGGACGGAAAATGGTGAATATGGGGGGTGTAGCCTTGCGTCGGTCAAAACATAATGACAACGCTGGAATGCACTGAAACTAAAGCTCATTGAACAGACATGCCACGTATCTCAAGCAACACGTTTTTGTCACCTAACGTACAACTGTATGCCTTTAAGGCATTGCCATGAAGTTCAGTGGAAAGGATTTTATTTGAAACAGCTTGTGAACACAGGTTACATTTAGGATCCACACAAGTTGGAACATCCGTCCACTAGGGAGTAGATTTAAGTCAGTGTAATCGACTTTTATTGCAATGGATTGCGAAAAATTGAAGCGTTGGTTCCGATGAATCGCCCCGACTGCATGTCCAGTCACCAAATGGCGAAATGGCTCGGAAATCTCTACCCCAGGTTGAGCAGTCAAGGGTATTAGCCCCTCACTAAAATGGTTCAAAGATCTTCTCACGGAAAGGGAAACGTCACAAGCGCAATGGATTTTGGGAAGTTTGTGCGGGATGCAGACGCATAATTTTTCTTTTATCCGTTCAAAGGCAAGTCGAGCAAGCAAGCAAATGCCTATCGGTCCTACGACACGTTTACATTCTGTGGAGTATACATGTAAGTACTTACCTTAAGCTTTTCAAACACCAGTTTCGTAGCATCAACAGTTTGCTGGTCAGTCTAAAAATAAACAGTGTCAAGTTAAGTCGCATATTCTCCGATTCCATAAGATGTCACTTTTATAACCCAATTCTTCATTTTGCCTTCCATTCTTTGCATTCCATACTTAAATTTAAGCGGCATTGAACCCACTAACTTTGATTTAGACCGCTTTCCGTTACAAAATATGAGGAATGACTTACAGGCCATGGAAAACTGGCGTTTAAGGAGTGTTTGAGACCATGGTCGTCGTATCATATGACATGTCGTGACAAGACACGGGCAAGGAACAAGCCAATATCAGGCATGCGTTCAGTATTGCTAGGACCTAGCTAAAATCTAGTCTAAGTCACGTGCTCTTATTTAGAATACACGGCAATATCTCGCGTAATCTCGCGAAGTCTTGCTTTTTAGCGAGATCCTAGCGTTACTGAACGTGAGCCAGGTTTCTAACGTCACATGGTCTAAATGAAACAATTAAGCTTTTAATAAAGGGCGGGGTGATAGCCAATTCAAAAGATAACATTCAGTTGAACTTAACTAACGACGGCAAGTTCGCTGTTCGTTTTCTCGTTCGAGCTTCTCTTGTACAGCATTCTATTTTACTGATCCGATAAAACCTTGACAAATTTGTTGTTCGTCTTCACGACCAGCTTTAATTTCTCCCAGATCATTCCATCTTACAGGTTCAATAAAACCTTGGCAAGTTCGCTGTTCGTTTCCACGTGCAGCTTCTCTTGCAGAGTATTCCATCTTACAGATTCGATAAAATCTTGGCAAGTTTGCTGTTCGTTCCCACGTCAAGCTTTGGCCGCAGAGCCGATTCCACCTTTGGTCTGCGATCCAATAGTCATGCGCACAGCGAGGTTCATTGGCATTTCATTGGCAATGTTTGAGATTTTTCAGGAGACCCCAATGAAATTTTCAGCGGTTACTGTGAGAGAATGCAAGAACAGGTTTGGGTATTTTTGGATCCCGGATCAAAGATCGTTATCCATTTCGATGCATTCCATGCAAAGAACTCAGTTTAATTTGAACTTTGTTCGACCTATTCGCCAAACTCTAGTCCAGCAAATTTAACGTGGATCGCGTTTGCAGTGACGTACCTACCACCCTTTTTAATATGACCCCTGTAACATTGCATTTAATGTTACAACGGCCTCATTGGTGCATGTATATAGTCAAGTCATCTACTTTCCACTTACGACAGTAAACACTTCTCGCTGTATATGATTGAGAAGAATGTTTTTGAATATTCCGTGGTTTACATATTTCCTTCGTAGGCCTTCGGCGATGGTATCAATCCTCGGTGAAGTAACATGAGGATCCACTGCCATACCTTGGTACCCTGAAAGGTCATAGATATAGCTTTGAGTCACTGCGTACACGTTTCCTAATTGGTCTATATGCTTAGGTTACGAATGACGCCAGAAAAAATATCAAAATTTTACTTACTTCTGAACAATATACCCCACACATCGCACATTGAATTGAAACGAAATCTAGGACTTTTAGGATTTTCATAAAAAAAGAAAATTAACGATAATTCAGAAAACGGAGACGTGCTCGGACTAGTGAGCAAACGGTATAGATTTTCGCGTTCCAGTCATCAACTACGTGAAAATTTACCGAAACATCTATTTCAACCATTAATGGGAGTCATGTTTAGGGGTGAATTGGTGAGGTGACGTCCTTTGTTTTGGTTGTCATATGCAGAGTGTTCCTTACACATGATAAAACCATGGATGGAATGAAATTCATTGATTGTTCAACAGCGTTTCCGCTTCGTTTTTGTCAACGGGTCATAACGCAAATTAGTTCAGTCGATACGTAACGTTCTTTGAACACAGCTCCAAATATTTTCGAACTTAATCGAATTTTTGAATAAAAACATGATTTTTTAGTTTAATTATGTGTTTTTGGTGGAGCACCAATACCTAAAATGGCCGCCATAGTAAGTGACAGATGACTCATGCATTATGGATAGTCACTTAGCTGCCGCCATATATAGGAAACCCCGACCACTTTAAAAAAAAATAATAGCAAAATAATGCAAGCACACACAGCGCTGAAAGTTAGCAAATGTTTACATTTTAAATGATACTTTTTGACTGACGATCCCACCCTGTGTTCTAAATTGGTGAGGGTAAAGGAAAGAGAATGTTTCAGTTTCAGTTGATTTCATCTTCTAAATACATGTACGTACGATGAAAATATTTTACGTGATAAGTGTATCCACCGACCCTTACATGATTTTTATTTAGGGGTGTCAGGGCAGAGTATTAGCCAGGACTTTGCCCGTCAGACGGCTCACCCCCGAACTTCCAAATGGAGTTTTAGTGGGGCATGGCCCCCTTGGCCCCCCTCTAAATCCGCCACTGCCTTACAAACTCATTATTTCATTTTTTATTTCATAAGCTGTGATAATGCAGTTTGTCAAGCTTTTCAGACGAACCTCCCTAGAACCAGAAGCGGATTTAGGGNACCAGGGGGGGCTCGGGGGGGGTGAATAAACAATGCATAGGTCCTGAAGAAACCCCGTTTACCGTGTTTTTTTTACTCAAAAGGACCCCAAACCCAAAATTCGAGACCCCTGCATCTCCACATTTTAGGCTGGGCGCGAAATTCTGTATATTCCTGTGCCCTGGACCCCCTAACTCAAAATCCTGGATCCCCTGAGAACATTTGTAAATCATAACTAGTAATACATGTAGGTCTCTGTTTCAAGTAACTACATCTCAGATTCGCTGAAACTGGAAATCGAAAGAAAAACGACTTCTACTTCTCCCTGGTTACAAATAAAACACAAACTTTGATCACTGTACTATTTCTTCTGCCCAGTTCTATATTACATTTGATGGGCTGAACACATTATGTTCGCTACAACAAGTACCTGACCCTGTGACAAATTTTCGAACAAGTACTTCTCACAAACCAGCTCTGGCTTGATTGAACAATGCTTCCGATAGTTTGCAACCAGTTTTGAAATTTTACTTCTGTCAATCTTTGCTGGAACTCATACATACTGTAAATATGTGTTGACCAACGACCTGCTTTAATAGCTTTACATTTCCAAACCGAATAGTAATTAATAGATTTCACTCTAAAACCAAAGTTTTCTTGACCGAGTGCATCCTTGCTATGCAAAAAGTCGTAGAATTGCTTTGGTATTCTTCTGCTACCTATTTTGAGTAACTTCAGTAAAAATTCATCAGGCTTTCACATGTTTGATACTACTAATTCATTCCGCCAACATTGACCTCAAGGCATAACATTTGTTTTACTACCAGTAAGCAAGAAACATTTCCAGTGTTTATTTTGTATAAGTTCAATTTCCTTCCGACAGAATGTTCACCATAGTTCGACACCTTAAAATATATACGGGATACCGCAGAATCGAAAAGTTTAAAGGATATCTTGACATTACGATCGACTTGCGATTATAACACACAGATGGTGGTTAATAACATTGAGGGCTTTATTTGTTTGCTGGGCTATTGTGTCCCAGCATCATGATCAATTCAGTTTACATGAGAATACACACCCTAGATATTTGTAACAACTCGTTACCTTTTGTTCACATCTAAGTTTTCATAAAACTTCCTGCCTTTTTAAACATCGAAATATTTGATATATCTATATGTATTGATATTTTCCATTTCACACTGTACTATTCAAGTACATTTAACCGTCTCTGTAACTCGATGACAGAATCTACAAATAACACTACACAATCAGCAAATAATAACATGAACACGTTTTCAATACCTTGGGTGTTATTTATACCAGAACCTCTTCCTTCAATCATTTCCTTTGCCAATGAAAACAGTAATTTGCTCAGCATACAGCCTTGTCGTACACCCGAGTCGCAGCTAAATGAATCTCTTGACAATCCCGTTGTTCTTTTTAATTTTACCGCTAATAGCTGCATAAATACTTCTCAATGTCTCAAAATTTTTCAAGACATGCCCTCTGACTGCAAAATATCAAACAGAGCCTATCTATCTAAACAGACAAATGCTTTAGGAAAATCGATAAAAGCGCAATGAGAAGGCTTCGACCTTTACCCGTGATATATATTTTTTCGGTCAGACTACTTAGTTACTATATTGTCAACAGCTAGATATTTTTTCCTAAAAAACCAGTCCGTTTTCCTTTACCCTGTTCGACAACATTTTTATTCAATATTATTAGACAACATGAAAATCATCCGCCACCTTACAAAGCCAGTAGTACTAGTGCTGCAAGCAAGGTACATGTAGCAGCCCATTCTCCCCACAGGTAAGCGTATAGCTGGAATGTCATGGTTTACAGCAACGCGCTCAAGAATTCCTTGCTATGATACTTACCACGTTTCAGGTTTTCCTGGAGGTTTTTTCCTTTGGGTTCAACAGCATACACTGAAAATTATAAAAGTGTGATTACACCAGAGTGAGATTATATTGAGTACACATAATAGAACAGTTCATCTTTGTAAAAATGTCTTAAAAATCATCATAGACTATACCACGGTGGATCTAATATGTTTTTGTCAGGGGTGGTGGGATCAATCACGATTTTCTAAAGAAAATGTCTGCTTAACTGAGCCCTAAAACAGTGAGACGTTTTTTCGCGGTCATGTCCGTTTTTTTTCTTTGTTACCGGCTCCTGCCCCCCCCACCCTTAATCCGCCTGTAGCATTGATTTGGAATATTACGCCACATTTGAGTACTCGTAAACTTTAGGCGTACAGAGAATACGAGACATTTTTAGATATAAATGCATATGTCGGGTGTGGTTGCGTAGAAAAAGTTAATTGAAAGACACCTGCCTATGCCGTTGTTATATTTACATAACAGGTATTCTGAGATGTTTTTCCTGCCCTCTGGAAGAAGGGGGGGGGGTGATTATTGTATTAATACAAATCTCACAGGTTAGTTAGAATGCCATCACTTCACTTTAGGAAAATGTTCACGTTGGAATTTTGGTAGTTATAATTACAATATACTTTGATAACACATTTCATGCAGACACACCGTAGCTTGCTGAATCACATGAAACTTTGGTAGCATTAGGCCTACCTTTAATTGAAGGATCGACTTCTGATACCGCCAGCGCCACTCCACCCAAGAGTCCTCCCCCTCCCACTGACACGAGTATTGCGTCTAGATCGGGTACTTGGTCCATGAACTCTAATCCAACAGTTCCCTGCTCCGGTAGAAGGAGATATAAGTTTATTGCGAATTTCGGTTAAAGTAGTTATTGAGAAATATTGCTAGAAACGTGAACGGTCATTCCAGTATGCCCAGTATAATGGCACCGTGACCAGGGGACATCCACGGGCGCTTACACCACCCTCCTTGGGAGACACGAACAAAAATTAACTAAACGAATGCCACTGGCACAACGAAACGGCACCGCAGGTACAGTAAACTTCGGTCCCTGAAATAATATACCTGCCCCTGTGGTAAATAAGTAATCAGCCAAAAGATGGACTTACTGGAAATCCTTGATTGATGATGTCGAATTCCGTGTCGTCACCAGATTTTTCGAAAACCCTTAACTTCCGAGTTGCCTGGCAGGGTTTCATTTCCAATTGTTGTCATTTCGAGCTGTTTTACGCCGCTTTCGTGCAGACTGACACCGCTGTATTAATGCCTTTTTGTTCGAAATAATTTTGTCGATAGAAACTTCGAACTTATCTAAGCTTCAAGATTCCCTATTGCGGTGTACTTACCCTAGGCACCACTACGCTTCAAGATTCCCTATTGCGGTGTACTTACCCTAGGCACCACTACGCTTCAAGATTCCCTATTGCGGTGTACTTACCCTAGGTACCACTATTATCTTACCTGTCCAGCAATCACAGTCTTTCCACCACTTGGACTCACATAACATTCACCATCTAGTAAGTTACGTGTCAAATTTTTAAAGAATTCTAACCTGCAAGAAAAAACTTCGAGGAATAAGTCACTTCAAACAAAAATATTATAGTTATACTTGAGGATATAATCTAGTCACACAGGAAAATAAGAAGATGGCCCCCTACATAGCCATAACTTGAAAAAACTGGAACTACTGGCCTATTACGTGAAACAAAGATACTATAGTGAATGCAGTTGTTTGCAGTTTCCTCCTTGCGGAATTTGATTTTATTGTTTTAATATGTTCTATTCCATTATCCAGTTTGCATAAAAAGTCAATTTAAAAGTCAAATTTCATGAAAATGTGCAAATTTGGTTTTTTCAAGTAGAGTCTACTAAATTGTTCATTCCAAACAATTATTTATATTTGAAAGTGCAGTAGTGTCACGCACTATTTTCCGCTCACAGACCATAAATCAACTTATCTATCCATTTTTCCAGTACATTAAATGACTGCAACGTCTTACTTTGCAGCTGCGTTCGAAAATGTCTTTTCCTCGCACACGACAACTTCGGCGCCATGGCTTTTGAGAAATGCAATCTTACACTCTGATGAACCAGGCGGCACGTAGACTGTTAGCGGTACATTAAAGTGACTGCACGTAGTGGCTAAGGCAAGGCCGTGGTTACCGCAGCTAATCGTCACTACACGTCGTAACCCGCCAGCCAGAGAATCGTTGAGATATGCCACCTGTTGACACAATTCTTGATATGTTAAGTTTCTTTGAATTCTCCACACTTTAAGATAATTTGGAGTATTACTAAAATATCATTTTGCACTATTTAGCTGGCTGAGAAACAGAAACGGAATGGGACTATTCGACAATCTTTACGTTACTAGAGGGCGCGCGTGTACATGTACATGTACCAGTGGTGATAGATTAAACAGCCTCGATTTCGTGAGTCCTTTAATACATCATGGTGAAATGGCTTGCAGCGGTGCCAACTGAATCTGAGACTGCGTGAAAAGGATACTTCTACGAGGGGAAGTAAGCATGACCTTATAGAAAGATAAGCCGGATTTGTGAATATTTTGACGGTCATTCCAAGTTTACAATACTGACGCTTGTTAATTTAAGTACTGGCCGAAGACGACTTTGCGGCAGTCGCCACTCTGGTTAATCATTGTTTGTTTGTGATGTGTGTTATCATACTTGACGTAGCACTCGGGATCTTTTCGTACATCAAAGCAGTTTATTAATGTTTGAAATGATTTCTAATAGGTTTATCAGTGACAGTTACCTTGATGTAACTGTCACTGAAAAACGTGTTTGAAGTTCTCTCAAATACATATATTTTGCCAGTCAACTGATGCTTTTAAAGATTCTGAATTGTTATGGCTAGGAATGGAAAATATAGACGCAGTTTCTTACAATTCTCATTATATACACCCATGGTTTCTGGAAATAGTTATTATTTAATGTTGTGTGAAATTGTAGAGCAGTTACCATATCATATTTTTGAAAAACAGGTGCAATATTGTTGACCCAACCTTGAGTACTTACTGATTCATATTTTAATATTTGTTCCAGACAAGTTTTATTACTCCTTTCTTTTCCCACAGCATGTCCACATATCAGCAGTGTTGCATGGCACACTGTACAAGCCAGTGGCCCTGAAGAAATGTGAATCGCAGCACTAAGTTACCATAAGAAAATGTGCCAGTAAATTGATTGTGTGTGAAGAGGAACTATATCTGACTGCTACATCAGCTAGCCTCGTTGGTGAAAATGTCCTTTCATAGGTAGTAAGTCATGCTTGAGTGGACTATACATGTAGCTTGTTTCCTTTCCTGGAAGAAACACGAGGGACTGAAGCTAAAGAAGACGTACTAACACAGTGATCTAGTTCAGGGTCAGATTTTGGGCACAAAGCGAGTCAAGTGATAGGCTGTTGTGTTTACCCTCAAAGATCTAATTGCGATGATATTTAGGGTGGATGAGGTGACATGAAGGAAATTAAGGAAAGTCACGTGCTGAAACTGAACCTTTTTACAAGCGCTTCTATAGGACATTGAAACTGGATCAAAGTGAAACGAAAACCAAAAACATCGGGTACAAATACATGTACCTGTTCTTTCTCACTGAGTGACATTAACTTTTTCTTTGAGAAAAAATGCTTCATACTAATGGTAAAAACTTTTCAATTTGGCACATACTATGGGGAAATGACATTCAGAGACAGCATCGATTGTTTTATTGTCAATAAAAATCCCGTAAATGATACACTTCATAATCGAGTAAATTTTTCATCAACAGGCAACTTTGCCACTGAGTATTCAAACCACAACATTTCTTCAGTTTTAAAGCCCCATACAGTGCAGTTGTGCTGCTTATTATAAAGCTGAAATGATTACCGATTACGTTTGCGAATTGTCATTTTCCTGTTGACGTACAGAAATGTCCGGTGATCAAAACGAAGTTTTCCCTTTGTTTGCATTTGATTTGTGTATGTGTGTAACTATCTTATGAATCCCTTTGAACAGTTTTTAGTTTTGTCTTAACTTGCCTATAACAAAAGTTCCACATGCAAGCAAAGTATATTATCAATCGTAATTAGCTGGATAAGAATATGCTATGCACAAGATTCGAGAATAAACAATAATAAGTGTATTTTTAAAAAACCAAATGACAAAATGAACAACCACACACATACAAAGGAACAACATTGTTAAAAACAATTGTAATTTCCCAATGCAACAGAGTCCATAATTAGGGATACCAAAGGCTGACTTATGGAATTGAGAAGTTCAATTCTCTCAGGTTATTGCTGAAGGAATTTTCATTTTGTCGAAAAGTAAAATAGACGGCAAGGCAGTTCTCCGGAAATTATGTATACTACGGCTCAGGAATAAGCTTTTTTGCATGTCCGATTATCGTCTCACAAAGCAAGTACTGGGACATCAGATGTAGAAAGGACAATTAATAAAAATGTAGTTTTCATATTTTACTAAGGTTGATCTGATTGAAACATTTAATGAATGATTAGGCTGTGATTTGGAGAGAGCCAAAGTGAAATTGGTGGATCTTTCAGATTCTGAATGGGGGGCTGAAATTTTGATAAACACAAGCTATCCGTATCATTTTGCTTCTCGATGATAAACACCTCTGTGAGTAAATTAGTGTTCAGCTTTATTTATAACGCGTTTCTTTGGTGAAAAGAGCTGTTGTTTACTAGTGAATTAATAGAGAGCGAGAAGGTTGATCAGATTTTCTTGTTGTATTGGTGTATGTGTTGCCTATTTTGTACGTTTTTGGAGATTGTGATTACATTAATTTAAGCCCCAGTTGTGGCTAGGTAACAGATATGATCTTGTGGTTTGAATTTAAGTTACCTGAAATATTTATTGTTAATGATAATAGGAACAGTGGGTAAATAAAATTAAATTATGGTCTTATCACCCAAGTCTATTTAATTCAGTTTTGTATGAAGTTGTGTGAGTAGTGAATATTTTGATTGCTGTTTAGTACCTCTCAAATTTTTTGTCATGACATTTTGAACTTTTTTTGACTAGTTATAAGTGATGACATGCTGAATATTACTACGTTGTTTAAGTTGTGAGCTATTCACACAGTAATTTTATTGTACTCCGAACGTCATTAAAGTATGAATTTATTAGTGTTTACATGGTTCGGACTGCGCCGCTAAATTAGTGTTGCGTATTCGCCGCTTGGGGTGCTAGTTTTTGACCGATAATCATTGCGACAAACGGCAAGATGGCTGAGTGAACTCTCCTACACTTTACACTACTTGGTTTTATTCTCCCGTCTGCTAAATTCTGCCAAATGAGAAGTAGGTCACAACTGATGGGATTCCCCGAGTAAAGTAGAGGCATCTGCATACAGTAAGCAGCACAAGTTACAACCCTCCAATATCGATATCCTTTTCCCACTAGTTTAAGGTTACCACCAACCTTATTTAGTGGCCTCTATTCTAACTCGTATATCAAAAAACTAAGCTTTGTCAACTAGTAAAAGTATATATTTTCTGAAAGAAAAAAGATTTAGGAAATATGAAAATACTTTTTGTCTTAATGTACCGTTATTATTTTTAGGTCAAAACCTTTCTTTAAAAATAAAATTTTGACTTAAAAGTCAAAATTTTATTTTTAAGAAAGGTACATTCAAAGCAAAATAACCGCTCGGTCGATCTTAATGAATTTTTTTCTAATGAAAACTTCACCAGTTACCTCAAAAACTGTGTTAGGAATTAGCGATTTGTCTTTTCGTTTGGTTTCTATGACAAATCAACTCGCAAAACGTGGGGTATCTTTGTAAAAAACGGAAGTCGAATTCGTCTTTGTAACATTAGGCAAAAAATAGGCCTTTATAGCGCAAATCCAAACAGCGATTTTGAGACTGATGACTAAATATTAAATTTGGAAAGTTTCAGCGAAATCCACGGAGCCGTTTTCGAGAACTCGTGTTCCTACTTTCAAATAAAGTCGATTTGCAGAAGCCGAGAAAAAGCCGATTAAACTGGGACAAGTGAAAATTTCAAAGTCTCCGGTTAATTATTCGTGAAAACTTGTTTTCGGTACACATGACCGATACAAGCCTTAAATACGTTCGCTAATTCAACAGTCACTGGCAATGTCAACTGATTTTGCAGTTTTTCGCATATCAACTGTGCTGTTAACCCATGTCGATACCAAACTGTTTGATTCGTGAATTGTGTTTTACTGTACATCGGTTCTTGAAGGCGAGTGTGAGTGAAACTTTTAGAAAAGGATGGCAAATGTTACATGTGGACAGATGGTGAATTTTCATCCATTGTCTTTTGAGAATAATTCACTCACGCTTTCTACTTTCAGTCCTTCTGTGTTACAAACTAGCATTTCCGAACATGGATATAATGCAGATGCTCCAGTTAATAGAACCAAGAAGGACCTGGTGGGAATGTTGCTTCAAATTAACAGAGAAAAGACCAAATTTTACATCCCTGAAGAGTATCACGTGCTGCTTGCTGGTCACAATATCTGTAAATATTATTTGTGCACTTTTGCACTTCTCTGTCATTTATTGTTGTGTTATCATTCAGAAACCAGGAAACGGAATAAAACAAATTGTATATGAGTACTGTGCTTCATATTCCAGATTACTCGTCTTCCCATCTCAAACACCCATCCACAAAATGAGAGTCAAAATTGTAAAAAAAACTTTCTCCAGTGCCAAGCGTGCTTTCTGACTTACACAGTTCTGTTTTACTAATGAGGGTAGCCTGAGCAAATGCCTCCAGTCCAATCATAGGAAGCGAAGATTTATGTATTGTTATAAAGAAGGAGTGAATTGTATTCTCAAAAATCTCCAAGAATTCGGCAACCATCTCAAAAAGCATTCTATCACATCTTCTACATTTGAGGATAAAGATGCTTGTTTGTCTCCTATGCCTTACTTTCCAATTAAAAAACTACTAGACTTGTAGAATTCCAAGAAAGCTGGTTTGGCAAAAATTGCAAAGCATGAGCTTTCCGCTAAACCGTCAAAGCATAAGCAAATAATAACTACTACTTGATGCAGAATATGTTAATGATTCTCAATGTTTGATTCACTTTTAATATACATTATGTAAAATATGCGTTGCCCAGTATTATGTGGCTCAAATGCATCTTCCGTTTCTGATCATAGCCTTTAACTTACTATTGTAGGTGTCCGTTTTGTACTTTTATAAAGTTCTATCATAACAGCTAACAGTTTTGATTAAAAGATACATAAAATTCTGGCTTCAATCTATCAGGCTTCAAACTCCAACATGGCAGCACATCTAGAGTTGCCGATTCAAATGACTCAAGAACTATATAATGAACATGGTGATGTTTTAAACTCCAAAGGACTTGGGTTAAGAATTCAGGGTTTACTACTAAACATTAGCAAAATGAATCACCTGCAAACTACAAATCCTATGTTGTTTTCTCTGATGGTAAATACAATATTTCTTCTTACGCTAAGTTTTATGGTGTTCAGAATGTTGAAATTAGCCTACATGTACATTCTATTTTTGACATTAGGCTTCATTGCACACCATTTAGCTGTAAGAAATGAAATAATACCTCGCTTTACGCTTATAAAATGTTCTTATAGCTTTTACCTTGATAGGATTACATTTCCATTTACCAAGAAGAACTACCTCTTGACTTAAGAAACACCTTCAAAATTCATGGGAATTAGCATAGGCGGATTTAGGGAGCCTCCCGTTAGCTGCCGCAAGCAAATGAAAGAACAACAGTGCGGAGCGTGAGGAAATATTGAGTATAGGAAGTAGGACCGGTAGCGGTGAACGTCCAAGTTGCCGCGGAGTGGCTGCTCCTTTTTTTTAGTCGATAGTCGAATGGTAGATTTTCCTGAACGGAAGGTGTACCTCCGTGGGCTGGCTCCCTCACCTTTTGGGCCGCTTATGGACATGCAATTGCCAATCACAACTTGCACAATTTCCCGAGGCAACATGTTGGGCACCCCTTTATGGTATCCTAGATCCGCCACTGATTAGTACGGCCAGTTCCTCACATTTGCAAATTGGTTTGTGTTCGCATCAGTGCATGTTATTGGGGAATTGACAAATTTAAAATCTGATTAGATGAACATGTGTTCAAATGCAAGTATTGGCAACCATGCGGCGTCAAATAAACATAACATCGGCTTTGTGACCGACTGTGTAAGACTGATGAATAGATAAAGTGTGCATTTTACAAGCCAATTACTTATGTCGAAAGTTATATTAGGCAAAATGCGAGGTATATCATAAGCACAAAGGCCAAATACTTGGAGTATTTTTGTTTACACCTTTACAAATTATCAAAGAATACAACTGCAGTGTAATTTGAAAACAAGAACAAAACCGACCTCCGCAAGTGTTTACTTCCTACTGTATATAAAATACTCATCCACTTGTGAAGACTCGGGTCATTCTATTAACGCGCATGTCATCAAAACGCTATCTGGTCGCTAGATGTCGCGAGAGTAAAAAAGGTAATTTTGCGACTGGGTCGCGTTTGCCGCTGATTCCCTGCGTGCTTAGCCCAGCCAGCACGTGCTGGCGCGGCTACCGCCCCACCTAGCGGCACGCAGAGAACCAGCGAGAGCCTGTACACGTCAAGCGCTGGGAGACTGGTACGAAACCAAGTAAGGAATGGATAACAAAAATCGAATCGGTGGTTAAAGCATGTCGTTAGCATGAGATTGAAACATTGAAATGTCAATTTATTAATTAAATGCAGGAATTAGGGTGAGGATTTATCTCTTTTAACAATTTGCTGTGTTCATGACCACAGAGGCCTGAGGCGACCGTAGCAGTCGTTCTCAACGCCAACGTTCGTATGCATGTCGACGCACAACTCCCTTAGGATCAAAACCACGTTTTGTCTTTGTTTTCCCCGGCACCATTCTACCATAAGTACACCTCGTTGACTCAATGCTATGACGATTTTGTGAATGAAAGGACTGATGGTATACGAAGCTGTTCTGTACCTGGCGGGAGATTCGATTTGATTGAAATCCCTTTAACCTTTGAGCCCGTATAAGTAGTAATCAAATATCCTGAGCGGTTTTGCGGTTCCAAGGTGGTTCTGTTAAATCTTTTTTCTCGCTACGCAGTATATATTTTGTATTTGAAGTTCCCCGAGAATGAAGATAAGGAATTTTCGTAGACACGTGAAATATTGTAAAAATTAATGGCCATTTTGTGAATAAGGTTTGAGATAACTTTAAATAACTAAGTAATTTATAAGTATAAAAAACAAGGTGTGCGACAGAGGATCCCCATGCCGGACATCTGGATTAACATCAAACCAAGCAGTATAGTCGCCGCCTGTTAGTTGAATGCACGCTTCTCTATGCCTACACAAAGCCTTGACAGTACAATAAAATTTTCCAACAATTCCCACATGAATCAACTTATGAAACAGCGTTTTTCTATTTTAAACGTCAAAGTACGCTTTTTGCCGTGATACCCGCAAAGATGGCATATATGAGTACTGTTTTTATTTAAATAACTTTGAATAACTGAAGTTGTCATCGTCAGAACAGGATCTATCTCGTCGGAAGTCATTTTTTCTTCATCTAATGTATTATTGATATTCAATAGCCCTTATAAGTTGTTCTGAGTAAATGGAAACCGGAAATTTTCTCATGTACACGGTCATCCACATGTTCAGTGTTATGTTTTTGTGCGAATGAAGGTACCCTTCAGGCAATTAGAAATTGTCAAAATTCTGGTTGGCAATGGCATAATTTAACCTAAATGTCTGGAATCTAGTATGTATGGTAACTGTATTCTTGTTTCCTCTCTTGCACTGGAGCTGTTGGGAATTTATGACTTTAGGTATAAACGGCCAAAATCGCAATATTATAGTCGTTTGATGGCACATGAATTTCTTTTCCACCAAAGCAAAAAGACATGATCTTTTTCATATTTCTTCACTTTGAGAGAACCAATATCAAGTGTGCTTTCTGTCAGTTGTGACTTTTTTCATCTCCTTCAGGCAGGGTACAAACAAGGACTTTCACTGACCTAGAGAAGTGATTACGTCACTTGAACAGGGATCATTGTCCTATGTCGTGGAAATCGACGAAATGTGGTACGTTTGCTCTAAAATAGTGTGGCAAAGAGGCAATTTACTGGAACATAACGCTAAATCGTCGTGAGAGACCTCCGTAGTTGGTACATGGTGCAACTCCGGACGGTCTGGGGAAAACCACAATTCAACTGCAACTCTACACCAATTCAATGTGATAAACGAGAGTAGTTATACTTGCTGCGTCGGCTGCAGGTACAGTACAGCCACTGAATTATTAGACTCTCTCCGGTGTCTCTCCGGTCTAGCCACCCGTGACCGTAACCGGAGACAGACCGGGGAGTGAGGCGTGAATCAACCGTGACAGCTGGCGTTAGCCTAAGCGTGACAGTACCCGGAGCTTACCGTGAGCCAGGCGTGAGTTTACCTGCATCGCAGATGAAAAAGTAATTTATTAAAATTACATCAGTAACTAGCAGCGATGTGTGTATTCTCATAGACTTTTGCTCATGTTTACCACAGCTACAGAACTCGTGAAGAAAGCGTGAGGTAAGCGTGACGGATGCGCGAAAAAAGCGTGAACGAGGCGTGAGGAAGGCGATAACTAAACCGGAGGTAAGCGTGAGGACTACCCGGAGAGTAGGAGTGAGGCGGCAGTGACTGATTTCTGTCACGCCTGCGTTCCGGTTGCGCTCCGGTCTGGCCAGGCGTGAGGTAGCCCGGACGAAGTCTAAAAATTCAGTGGCTGTACTGTATGCTTATCTCGTTTATGACACACAATGTGTGACTGGGCAAAGCGTTTTCAAAATAATGTGGATTAATCACTGGAGTGTGAGACCCCTGAGGTCCCTGTCAAGTCCTCACGACAATTCTACGTTATGAAGTTATGTAAAAGAAACGAAGCAGAAATTGTTGGTTGGCATTGCTTTGGCTACTATTGGCTTACAGAGTCAAATGGATGGTAGTACCAAGACCCACGCTACGAGTGATCCTAGGCGCGGAAGAAATGTGCAAGTCCCTCATTATCTATTATATCTATTATATAAAATGCATCGTTTGCACAAACTTCGTCTCCCCTACTCCACTACAGACCTTCGTTGCGCCCGTTTTGGAACCGCTTTAGTCCCAGATATTGCACCGGCCCCCTATTTGGATTCGACCGGAGGTGTTCTAATTTTTGTCACGGGCCGTTTTTCGCGGACGCGGAGGGAGGGTGGTCAGTTTCGTACTAGACTTGGTGATGTCAGTCCGTCGGCTAAACGGCGTGTGTGTGACGTCACTTCGTCGACTGCATTTCACCCCCTCCGCGCATATAATTCATCGGCCTGTCGCCGCCAAAATTGATGATGCCTCACTATAAATGCCTACTCTTCCTTAAGTAAACTAAATATATACCCGGTGTCGGAAAATTGACGTTCTTCAATTATTCTGATGCTAAAATTGCGATACGCTCTGGGCGCCTTTGAGTCACCTACATGTATTAGCCAATTTCCATGTTCTTCAATCAACTGTGAGTTTGTGTACATGTCATAACAATTGGAACTGGTTTCAATTCGTTACAAGTTTTTATTATCTTAATGCCAGAGACCCCAATTTCAGAACAAACTCTCGAGAGATATCGCAAAATTTTAGGGAAATGGCGTGTACGTGCGAAAACACGGCCGGTAACGGCTAGTTCTATTTTATTTGACGTCACCATGAAAAATGTTTCAGAAAATGTTGCTGAGAATTTTTCTCTAATGTCGCCTGAATGTTTGCGTTAGCGCAGCAAAAACCTAAATATATGTACACGTATACATACCGAGTTGAAAGCTCCTCTAAATTTAAAAGACCCCGTCTTCTGAAGATTTTCTGCTTTAAAATAAATTTGTCTTCCGGTAAGTTGGTCTATTTCCGAGTTTGTAAACACTGGTGTCTTCAGCACGTGGCCGTCAAGCCTCTTTCTTGCCTGTACAATGTCTTCAAAGGAAGGCACTTCGTTAAAACTTGGTGTGAACATCCCAGGCGACGGCATTGTAAAAAGCAAAGTGAAAGGAGACCTGTTATGTTCATATACTTGTAGGCTGTCATTGCCCATGGTTCGCGTGCACCAAACTGGTATGCGCGAAACTGCCAATGCAGGGTATGGAAACGATTCTATGTCGGACCGTACATCTAAATTCTAGCTTTTGATCCCTTAAAACCCAGCCCGGGACCGGCAACATCAAATACGCACTGACTCAACTACACACTAAAAATAACCCTAACCGGTTGCCAAGTCCCATACCCGAAATACGGGTGAGGGGAGGAATTAATTTGGTTCTCTCCGCGGATTTCAGTTAACGTTTAAAGTGGGGTATTTTTGGTGCGTGTGGTGAGATTAGGGTGCACTGGTTTGTAATTAGTGTCGAAAGTTTTGTGTTTGCTGGAATTCTAAATAAGGCACTGGCAACTGGATTCGTTTCCACTTACTGCAACAAACAAATTACGGACGATAAATAATGAATGTTGCACATTACAATAAATGTTCTCAGAAGCACTAGCCATGGCGGTGTTAAAGTATGAAGCATCATAAACAGCAATGCAGGTGACCGCATGTAGACCCATCACCCATCAGCATGCTGGTCTTCGTTGCCTTTACAGGTTAATGGAAGTCCATTGTATACGACCGCTTTGACAGTGAGCCCTAAATGACAAAACATATTTGACCGTGTCTTATGATTTTATGTACATGTAAGTAGTTTAATTGACATAATTATACAGTTTCGACGTTGAGTCTTAAGTATCAGTCCACGGATCCACCGACCACAGTACAGCCAACAAGCGGCAAGGTGGGGGGTCAACCATTCAG
>NMRA01000092.1:9418-185114 GCA_002633005.1 Phoronis australis
GTCAAGCAAAAATTTGTTCTTAAAGTTGAACGAATCTCGTTTTGGTTTCATTTATCTTGTAAAATTGTATTACTACAACTACTTTTCTGTTATGGGTGGCAGCCATCTTGGCAGCCATTTTGTACAAAATAAACATGTATGCATAACACAATTGTATGATATCCGTGCAGTTCATAAAAACACATTTAATATTCATTTATTACGTGTACATCATGGTTACATGGTTGCTGAATCAATCTCTTCTTGTGGTCGTTAATGCAGTAATGTTGGCAGCCATTTTGGCAACTATTGCGGAAATGTCGAAAATATTGCCTAAACATGTTTTTCTCCATTCTCTTCAAAAAAGCAATGAAAAGACCTATCATTTGGTATATCACACCATATAGTTTGTTAATGGTATATTACACCATATAGTTCATTAACGTAAAACAATAAGACGTTTTTGCAGTCATAATGGTGGCCATATTGTCCGCCATTTTGGAATTTGGAATTTTTTGTTTTCTTAAAAATGTTTCTCACCAAGTAAATGCTAGGATTGTCATATCCTGAAATTTTCATGTTGTTATTAAAAGTATTGAGGAAGTTATTGTGAAAAAACTAATTTTGGGTCACATGAATGCGCATTTACTCCCATGTATTCAGAGGACTAAAAAAAAGGGCTAATTATCGCTCTTCAAACGTTCATAAAAAGTCAACGGCTTAATGGATTTTGTTAATTTTTTTTGTTTGACTCTGTTTTTGATGTTTTATTAAATCAATGCATTTTTAAATATTAAATAAGAATTTGAAATTTTTTGTCACGTCCCTACCATGGTTCTCTCGTATGCGATTCGAACGAGTGAAAAAGTACACAACACTGCAAATATTGTTATAAATGTTATCGGCTACGAACAGTCGACATTTAAGAAATTTAACTAAGTAGATCGATGCTGGTCGCTCTACCGATTCCCATTATAGTTGTAGAACCCATCGTAAGCTGAGGAACCAACACGTTCATAATAAATCTGTTGATTCTCAGATGATTTTTTAACGGTGACTTACACTCAGCCATTCACAATAAAATATGGTGGGTTCGACTACAACGTTTACCGAACGTGGTCACCACTGCCCTGGCACAGGACTGGTGAATCTATGATTCATTGGTCTAACGTCTTTAGGCAACTAGTAATTCATGATAATCGGTTTTACTCGAGCTCATTTTGTTACCTGCACCACTCTTCTGCGTTGAAGAAGTGTCGTTCAGCAGGAACACAACAGTGAGCAAGAGCCACAGTAGACTTCGAGGACAAGCGTTATTTTATTCTGTGCTGATAGTGACAAATTCCAAGTTTGTATTAAATAATCTTAACCCAATATTTGAGTTTGAATTTAACAGAATTATGAGAAATATTGGCATTTTCGGTCATTTTTATAGTCTTGGCTTTAGGCAATCATTACTTTTCATGCTTTTTTCATTTTCAGTGGTTTTTGATTTTTGACTTTTTGACAGGTGCAAGAGCAGATTGCAGATTGTGGTCGAGCCCGAAACCCTGTACGAAGCCTATTAACATTCACTTGTTGTAAAGATGAATAATATTTGTATTTTGACTTTAATATTGATATAGCTAGGCGCTAGGCTGGCTAACAACTAAACAAGTCGGGAGTAGACAGCCTGACCACCGTCTCAGTCTCAGTGTGTAGTAGTTCAACCAAAGACGCTAACGGTCTACGGTCTCTGGTTAAACTACAGACGGTGGAGCTCCTAGTATATAAGCGCGTCATACACCGGAAGCTTTTCGCCGAATTATGCATTGCTCGAAAAGACGGCTTCTTATGGCGATGTAGCACGTGCAAAACTTCACTGGCCATCCGAGATGGAAGTTTCTTTGCAAAGTCCAACTTGAGCCTCGACAAACTAATACAGTTTATATACTTTTGGGCAATGGACACGTTCACCATGGCTCAAATACGAGACGAGCGTTCCATCCGGAGCAGTAGGACCCTTGTGGACTGGAACAATTTTATGAGGGACGTTTGCACGGAGCACTTTATAAGGAATCCGCAGCAGATTGGAGGACCCAGCTCGATAGTGGAGGTAAGCACCGTCGCAGTTTCCCAATAAATCACGTTAAGTGTGATTTTGTTTTTGACCAGACCCTATTTGGTTCATGTTCATAGTGTACATAATGCTTGGCAAACGCGGATGACATGTATTGTTCTAACGCCTATTGTTCCTGAAATGTACATTTGTGGCCATTAATTAGCCACCCACCTTCAAATACTGATAGTAATGCAGTTATTAACATGTATTTGAACATTCTCCCGTTTACGTTTCAGATAGACGAATCAAAGTTCAGTCGTATTAAATACAACAGAGGTAGACGAGTCGATGGACGCTGGGTGCTCGGGGGAATCAACAGGACAAATAAGCGAGAGACGTTCTTGATTCCGGTTAGGCGGCGCGACGCTAACACTTTGATCCCTTTAATCACCGCCAACGTCGCGCCTGGGACCAGAATCATGACGGACGAGTGGAGATCGTACCGCGGCCTAGCGAACCTGCAGTACCAGCACGATGTCATAAACCATTCAATCCACTTTGTTGACCCGGCAGATCCAACTATCCACACAAACACGGTTGAGAGCACGTGGAAGGACATGAAATGGAAACACAAGCGCATGTGCGGCACTCGCAAAAGGCGACCTCTCTTGCACACGTATTATCCGAGTACCGTTGGAGACGTAAGCACCGCGCCGGAGGGCCAGCCTTCCAACAAGTAATAATGGACATTGCTGAACAATACGTTGTTTAAATGGTTATTGTACATAGGCGCTGCGAAAATGTAGTGTTCGTAAGTTTAGTTATTAGTAGGCGGCAAAGACGCAGTGAAGTTTTTTTAGTTTCAGTCACGTTAATGTATACACACACAAGTCCTGATTTTAATAGTTAACATGTAGTGTTTGAGACATGTGTTTGTTCTTGTTTGTAGTATGTGTTTTGCCATGTATCAGTCTTGCATTTTTTGAAGTTTTTTGTTGTTGTAAATGAATTGTGGTTATGAAAGTTATGCTGTATATGTTGTTTTGCCATTGACTATTTATCAGTGTTGTTATCATTATGTTATTGTGAAGCTTTGTTGTCTAAAGTATACGAACAACAATATATGTATAACAATATATTTTTATTCGTTTTTCACTTCCATTTCACCACTTTAGGTAACGCAGTTTGCGACAAACATGCACGCAGCATCAAATATGGGGCGGTCTTTTTTCCCTTTTCAGTAAACATTTAAGAAAGTCAAGCAACTCAAAAAAAGAAAGGAAAGATGAGGATAAAATGATGAATTAAACATGAACAATAATCTGTACGTCAACTTTGCCAAAACAGAACTTGTCCGGTATGAGGTTCGTCTATTTTACTCGAGAGGCGTGGTCCCAGTAGTTAACCTTTCTACCAATAGGTGTCATGTAGCATCCATTAATAAAATGGCGGCAAACAGACAAGGCGGTAGGAAATGAACACCTCCGAAAAACGCAAACTGCATGACAAGGAAGACACCAATAGGTATGTGCTATGCATTTTTGAAATGTGCATGGCGAGAGGATTCAGAAAATACTGATATCATGGGTGGACATTAATGGAGTCTGATTGTAAACAATAACCAACATCTATGTCATATTGTTAAAATTACCTTTTGCCCACAAAGGGACATTTGGTGGCCGTCGATGTATGCAATTCCTTCTAACGCGAACAAATACTCCCGTTATCAACTTTTTCTTTGAGTGGTCCCTTGTTTAGTTCCCGAAACAGGTAACTCACCATATTTAACACTGTGCGTGCCAGGTGGTGTGATGTCATATCCCCTGACATGCGCAGTGTTAAAAATGGTGAGTTACCAATTTTGGGAACTGAATGAAGGACCGCTCGAAGAAAGAGTTTAATTGATAACGGGAGTATTTGTTCGAGTTGGAAGGAATTAAATACATCGACGGCCTCCTAAGGTGTCCCTCTGTGCGCAAAAGGTATTTATGACCACATAGCATTGATGTTTTAGTCAGTGCGAGGCATAATTGATCGAAAATTATACGGCATGTGAAGCTTCACCGTCTATTGCGGAGCCAGTAGAGACAGTGGTCACTGTCTATCAGTTCCTCTGCCTGGCATAGACAGTCACCACTGTTTCTAGCTGGCTCAGTAGAGACGGTGTACCTCCTATAGGAGCTTCATAAACCGGAACCTTTTTGGCGAAGTATGCCTCATACCGACTAAAGCATCAAAGTCACATTGTTATAAATACTTTTCGCATAGAGGGACAACTTAGTAAGCTGTCGATGTCTTCATTTCCTTCCAACTCAAACAGGTACTCCCGTTATCAACTTTTTCTTCGAGCAGTTCTTCATTCAGTTCCCAAAATTGGAAAGTGGCCATTTGTAACACAATGTGCGGCAGGTGGTATGATGTCATATCCCCTGGCATGCGTAGTGTAAAAATGGCCAGTTACTGATTTTGGGAACTGAACGAAGGATTGCTCTTTTTCTGTGATGGAAGTAAACTTGCGTCTTTTGAACGTGTACCTGTGTCTTTGTTGATATGAATTGCTCTTTTGTTGAAACTGAAATATGGAAATTTTGGTTGCAGATATCTGGATAGTATCTACTCAGTTTAAACCTTGATCCATTTGTATTGACATTGTTTTGTCTTCTTTGCAGAGAACGAGCAAGACTGTTTTACGCAACATCGATAAGGCCTCGACTTCTACAGTGACTTCTGTACTGCTTTGATAATCTTGGTAACTTAAACTGTGAAAGAAGTGCATCTTATGTTAACCACCAGTCATTGCATTGAAGGTTTTTGCTCATGGCCCAAATGAATTGCCACAGATCATTCTTGAACTACTTGGTGCAGTTTTGTCGGAGGAAACCAACCTCAAGAGCCGATCTATATGTTCGGCATTTTGCAAGCTACACAGATGTAAAAATAGAAGCCAATGACGAGCTGTGCCACATTTTCCGAAAGCAAAGAGAGCACAGGCAGGAAATTCTACGCAAGAAAAAACAAACCTTTAGACAAGATATTCCTCTCTATGCTAAACTGTATTTAGCAAATGAAATAAAGTCGGAGATTGAAAATGCTTCAAATAATTTAAGTGAGTCAGTGGGTGGATTATATTCTGGAGAAGACTTTTTGAGTGAATACATCGATCAAGAATTTTCAATCAACAGTGAACCAGGAACAGATTTAAATTATGGAACTGCTAATCGAGATATTCCAATGAGCGACGTTCCGTGTCCTGGCTGTGGTGCTAATCTACACTGTCAGGACCCAGGCATTCCTGGATATATGCCCAGTGAAAAGTTTCAACGGTACAGACATTCTTCAGAAATGTTGAAGAAGTTAGAATGCCATCGTTGTTTTGTTTGGTCAAAGTATCAGATAGCCCTCGACGTCTCTGTGTCTGAAGAGGAATATTTGAAAGTTGTGTCGGAACTCCGAAAAAAATTTGCACTTCTGTTAGTGGTTGTGGACTTATTAGATATACCGAACAGTATCTATGAGGGTTTACTCAGTCTCTTGGGACATAAGCACCCTCTGTACATAGTAGGTAACAAAGTGGACTTGTTACCAAAAGACAGGGAAGGGTATTTAGACCGTGTGGTGGGGTCTGTGAAACAGCATGTGTCGAAGATGGGTCTCAATCGAGGGAATAATATTAAGCATTACTGTCTTGTCAGTGCGAAAACCGGATATGGAGTAGAAGACCTAGTAACCAAGTTAATGAAAGATTGGAATAGAAAAGGTGATCACTGACTTTATATCCCAATGCCTGAAATGTGCGGTTTGAATCTGTTGCATGCTCGATGTGTCTGGGGGATTCAATGAGAAATAAACACTGAGGTTTTTTCATAGATCCTTTGGTTACAAAGTGGCAGAACAGGTTGTGGTCTCGATCCTTTGGACTCTCCTCAGGTTCTGGTTCTGCTGTTCATATTTAGAAAAGTTAGCATGCAACTACAATTTAAGGCTGCTTAACCACACAATTTATGTCTCCAGCGTTTTCACATCATGATGGAAGACGATCTCCGTCCCCAAGCATGTAATTTATGACATTAGCTAGTAAGATTAGAAAATGGTTGTTCAAAAACAAATTTTGCCAGGGTTGGCTATTTTGAAAACCAGGTTCCATCCTGTCAGTTAAGTAGGAGAGCTAATTGTTTAAGGTCTTCTGAAAGTAGAAACCAATCGCCAATGGCAAAGTAAATTATGAAACAATCTGACAAGAGTTGATCTGAAAATTTTGTATTTAGCTAATTTTGTATAGGATGAAAATTCCCCTTTAAGATGTTTTGAATTCTATTACTGAGACCATGAAACTCTGCTTGAGGCTTCCCTCAATCTTTTGACTTCAGTCTTGTGTAAAGTTTTCGTTGATGGCCCTTGTCCTCTGCTGCGTTTATTAAATTTAATGAGGTCAGTCCTGCTTCCTGTTCTACTTATTTGTTTTGCCCTCGTTGCAGGCGATGTATGTGTTGTGGGCTGTACTAATTCAGGGAAGTCGACACTGTTTAATGCACTACTGGCCTCTGACTACTGCAAGTCTAGCGTCAGAGACCTCATTCACGAGGCTACTTCATCCATTTGGCCTGGTATGTGATCAACAACTGTTGTGAAATCTCACCAACATAGGACACTATGTCAGTGTGGTAGACTAAATTGTGTTAATTTTTTCAAGAAAGACAGCGTGCACCCAGTCGGTGCTTTACCATTTCCAAGTTCTTACTGTTGCTACGATTGTGCATAGAGTACTTCGAAGAACTGTGGGCATTAAAAGCCCTTGGAATAGGAAAAATTATCAATTTTTAATGGTAGATTTTTGTCTTCTGTTGGTGAGATTTTTGTCAAGTGGTTGTTTTCAATTCATTTCTCATCTCCAGTAGAGAACCTCAGCTTAGTCAAACTATAAAGAAGTTTTGCATCACATTTCATATCCATCAATCATCAACCACGCTTTTATTCTTAGTGCTCGCTTACAAGTTTGAGATGCGACTCTCTTTATAGTCCAGCCTAATGCTAAAAAATTCTTGTCTAAGCAGTTTTTCATGGCATGTATGATGTCTGGAATTTTGTCTGTTTATGAGATGCAGAAATTGTGCCCAAGGTGAGTTCTGTGACAGAATTGAAAAATGTTTAGAAATCACCCTATGATGCAGTATTATTGAAGACATGAAATCCAACTATTATTCTAATTTTATGTGAGTTATGACAATACCTATTGAAGGGATATTATCAGTGTTGTGTCCTAAATTGTATTTTGGGGTTATTGTTACATCGGATAGTCTCTGAAATGGTCAGCTTTGACCAGAGCCATAAAACAACAAGATTTGTTTTTATAGTTTTGCTGTAAATCACCAGTTCTTGCCAGACATAAGCTGAAATCAAGACTGGTCACTTTCCCAGTTAAGTAGGTTACGTTAAAAATGCCCTAACTTTTAATTTACCTGCAGAGTGTTAAACTTCGACCTCAAGGGTTGAATGTTCAATTCTGCTCTGAGTCTGACTCAGAATGTCACTTTTCCTCGGCCATTCTGTTCATTTAATGTCTTCAAATACATTTACAAAATGCTTTAGGGACCACACTGAATCTGCTGAAGTTTCCCATCGTCACGGCGAAACCAAAGACGTTTCATTTGCGTAAAAAACGTTTGTGCAGTGAGGGAACGGAGGTGGCATCGGAGGAGCAGAAGATGTTATCAGGTGAGGAACTGTTGAAACCTTGTCATTATGTGGGGTGATAGTCATGTTGGATGACAATTGGATTGGTTATCATTGGATATCATTTGAAATCATTGGATATCGTGGGAAAGTGAGTAGAGATGCAGTAGTTTGTCAATTAATCTGTGACCGTTATCTTGTTGTTGGGTATTTTGTAACAAGAATTTGTGGTGTTAAAGCTGTTAAAATTTTCCATCTTCTCAAAGTGAATTAAATAAAAAAAGGAAATTGTGTGCTACTTAAGCCTTTAACTGGACATTTACAGACACCTCCTCAGACAGAAAAAATGAATATTTTTTCAAATTTCCTTTCTGCTTTAAGTCAACATAAATTTATCAACATTTAGCTCTTATTTCGACAACATTGATAATGTCTAATATAATAGCGACATAAAGATGTATTTTCAATGTTCTGTCCATGTCTAGGAAATGTAGGTATAACCCTTGTGGATGACGGACGTGACAACTTCAATGGCCGGGAACTACCTACCTTCTCATTTGACGAAGACACAGGTCTGCTTAACGAGGTTGAATTGACCCAGGATCATTTGATAGAGAGTGAGAGCACAATGCCAGATGACATGTTCCCAGACAGTAAATGGTTCTATGACAGTCCGGGCTTAGTGAGTCGTGATCAGGTAGTTAGGGATTTCGTAGACTTATTAACAGTCACATGTCAGAATAAACTTAAGAGCATTAGGGGAACGTTCTATGCATGGCCGTTACGTTACACCTGACAGCTCGGTTTTGAACTTTTGTTGTTTGCGTTGATTTTTCAAGTCGTAATGATTAGCTCTGTTAATTGTTTTGTTATTTTGCTTTCCCGCATGATTACAAATGAATTCTGCGTCATGTTGTCTGGAATGATGTGTCGTGACGGGTCATTGCTCTTCGTGATGTTGAAACGTAATTTTGTTGGAGTATTTGTCTCATGCTCTGTTCTGTTAAAGTAGTGTAGTATGGTAATTGTCCACTATTTCGCACAAAATGAACTGCGAAAAATGCCATTTTCCATTTTGCAAGGCCGATTACAAAATTACTACAAATAATGGAAAATTTACTAAAAGTTGTTTTAAATTATCTGCACAGTGGAAACAATGCTAGTTATGCATAAAATTTTTCTAATAATTTTTATTTTTGTGGAGCGGTTTGACAAAATAGAATTTCACTTGTCAGCCATATTCTACGCTAAATAGGTGAAGAACTACGGTACGATTTGCCATGTGTTATTTCTATTCAGGTGATCAATTTATTAACTCAAGATGAGCTGGCCGCAGTCCTTCCAGTTGACGTCATTAAACCACGCACATTCGTGATACAACCTTGTCAAGCTCTGCTGATTGGTGGATTAGCAAGAATAGATTACGTAGAAGTGAGTGTTTGAAAGACATTACAGTGAAGCTTCTTCAATTTAGAACACGAAATGGTAGCATTACAAAGCCTTGAATTATATCCTTTTTAGGGACCATCCCAGTGGTGGTAGTCGGTTTGTGTAATGGAATTAAGTGGCCAAATCTAGGCGTGATAATGTCCTGCGGTCTGTTTCATGAAAAGTGACTTTTAAGTCTTAAAAGACGTTTAAGTCAGAAATTTGGTTTTACACTCCATACAGTTATTTTTGAAAAATAAAAAATCTCACTTAAGCAAAGTGCAAAGTTTCTGTCGAGAACATGCTTATACGTACCAATTACTGACGAGATAATTTTTATAAATTATTTCTAGATTGTGATACGCTCATAATTGGCTAAACTTCTATTCAGTAATTGTGAAGTAGGAGGGTAAGACCATTTTTACGACTTAAAAGTCTTAGTCACTTTTCATAAAACGGACTCCAGAACACAATTGCCAACTTAAACAAAAGACCGACTGTGATTGGATTGTCCCACCTTTACCTCTGACCTATCCACTGCTCACAGCACAGAATACTGAAATCTTCTTTCCTGAGAATCAAAATATTTTGGGAAGAAATTTGTTCTCATTTTAGCACATCTTTTAAGATAAAACTCGTCTGGTAACAACATACACGTGATGAAATTCTAACGTAGAAAATATATCTGAAACTAAATAAGGCGATCCAGATCCTCCCAAGGATACTATTGTTTCATGAAATGAAGAATATAAATCGGTAAATAAAACAACAAGAATGGATCAACTGAAATTTGAAATTTTCGGATGTAACAACTTCCTTTATCAACAAAAACAGAAATAAAGTAAAATCAAACACAAAATGACAATTGACATATAANCAGGATCATTTGATAGAGAGTGAGAGCACAATGCCAGATGACATGTTCCCAGACAGTAAATGGTTCTATGACAGTCCGGGCTTAGTGAGTCGCGATCAGGTAGTTAGGGATTTCGTAGACTTATTAACAGTCACATGTCAGAATAAACTTAAGAGCATTAGGGGAACGTTCTATGCATGGCCGTTACGTTACACCTGACAGCTCGGTTTTGAACTTTTGTTGTTTGCGTTGATTTTTCAAGTCATAATGATTAGCTCTGTTAATTGTTTTGCTATTTTGCTTTCCCGCATGATTACAAATGAATTCTCGGTCATGTTGTCTGGAATGATGAGTCATGACGGGTCATTGCTCTTCGTAATGTTGAAACGTAATTTTGTTGGAGTATTTGTCTCATGCTCTGTTCTGTTAAAATAGTGTAGTATGTTAATTCTCCACTATTTCACACAAAATGAACTGCGAAAAATGCCATTTTTCCATTTTGCAAGGCCGATTACAAAATTACTACAAAAAATGGAAATTTACTAAAAATTGTTTTAAAATATCTGCACAGTGGAAACAATGCTAGTTACGCATAAAATTTTCCAATAATTTTTATTTTTGTGGAGCGGTTTGACAAAATAGAATTTCACTTGTCAGCCATATTCTACGCTAAATAGGTGGAGAACTACGGTACGATTTGCCATGTGTAATTTCTATTCAGGTGATCAATTTATTAACTCAAGATGAGCTGGCCGCAGTCCTTCCAGTTGACGTCATTAAACCGCGCACGTTCGTGATACAACCTTGTCAAGCTCTGCTGATTGGTGGATTAGCAAGAATAGATTACGTAGAAGTGAGTGTTTGAAAGACATTACAGTGAAGCTTCTTCAATTTAGAACACAAAATGGTAGCATTACAAAGCCTTGTTATATCCTTTTTAGGGACCATCCCAGTGGTGGTAGTCGGTTTGTGTAATGGAATCAAGTGGCCAAATCTAGGCGTGATAATGTCCTGCGGTCTGTTTCATGAAAAGTGACTTCTAAGTCTTAAAAGACGTTTAAGTCAGAAATTTGGTTTTTTATAAAAAAACAATTGCAGGCGGTCTGATACACGTTGCACCAGACGTGCGCAGGCCTCGCATGTGGGCCCATTGCACTGATCACCTGGAAATATTTTTATGCTTTATTAATATGTGGTTAAAATCGAGCTGAGGAGCTAGAAACCTGGCTCAAGGGTTTAGCAGGGTGACATGGTGGGACTCGAACCCACGACCTCGAGTAAAGAAAGCGGGCACTTATCAACCAGGCCACACTGCCTCCTCTAAAATCAATAAATTTGGTTTTACACTCCATACAGTTATTTTTGAAAAATAAAAAATCTCACTTAAGCAAAGTGCAAAGTTTGTGTCGAGAACATGCTTATACGTACCAATTACAAATTATTTCTAGATTGTGATACGCTCATAATTGGCTAAACTTCTATTCAGTAATTGTGAAGTAGGAGGGTAAGACCATTTTTCCGACTTAAAAGTCTTAGTCACTTTTCATCTAACGGACCCCAGAACACAATTGCCAACTTAAACAAAAGACCGACTGTGATTGGATTGCCTCAGCTTTACCTCTGACCTATCCACTGCTTACAGCACAGAATACTGAAATCTTCTTTTCTGAGAATCAAAATATTTTGGGAAGAAATTTGTTCTCATTTTAGCACATCTTTTAAGATAAAACTCGTCTGGTAACAACATACACGTGATGAAATTCTAAACATTTTAGGAAAAGGTAACAAGTGATGACTATATTTTAGATGACATTGTTAGTTTTGTTAAAAATTGAAGAATCGTTACTGTACTGACTTGGTGCGAATTTTGAGTTGAAAAGCTCATAGGATGTAATTTTATCGTTCAGTGGTGATATCTATCATTCTAAACAAAAACAAGGCAGCCTAATTTAGCAAGGAAGTTAGATTGGTTCATCTTTTTCCTAACTTATGCTTTCATATTTTTGTGTTTTTATTTGTTCAGATTAGAGATCGATTATAGACCAAATGCTAAATGCTTAGAGTGGTCGTATAACTGTACAACGGAGTTTAAGTGGGCTCCCCTTTTATGCAGAGTGGACAACACTGTGCTTTGCTCACAATGTGCTACTTGAATCAGTTTTCAATTTTCATGTGGAAGTAAGACTTAAGCTTTGGCAGATTTCTTCTGAATCATATCAACGACATATCCTTTAACAGTAACCCTAGGCACGAGACTACCGAATTTAACTCGATTCATGATTCAAAAATTGACCAATTGAGTTGCATGAAATCTGAAAGATGACTTGCAACAGGCATACAATTGGACAATTTCTCGTGTAAAGTTTGGTGGTTTTGGACACAAGGTAGTGGTTAATTACTGTTGGTACTGGACCGTTGGTTTGCTGTTGTTGTTCCAGGGTCAACAACCAATCTACTACACCGTCTTTGGCACGTCTGCTCTCCCAATAACTGTGCTTGATGCCAGCATAGCAGACGATTTTTACTCGCTTTATTTTTACACTGGAAAACTTGTGGTAAGTGGCAAAGTTATCCTCTTGAAGCATGTTGTTCTGATAAAGCTCAAAAATCACCTGAATCCTAGTCTGCCATGTTTTTAGTTAAACATACTGCTTTGGGCACATAAAATGGGCAGATTTATTCTACATAGAGGTACCAGTACAGGGGCAGATCCAGGATTTTGAGTTGGGAGGGTGGGGCAGGGCAGAGTATTAGCCAGGATTTTGTTCATCATAAATTAGCACCCCCAACTGGCAAATGGAATGTGGAAGAATTTAAGGGGGGGGCACGGCCCCCTTTCCCCCCAAATCCACCACTGCAGTAAGCATTATTGGGGTTGAACCTTAAACATGAATGATGAAGTTGACTGTGGAATTTGCCAGTTGTGCTGTTCTCATTGGGGTTCCTGTTACAGCCAACAAAGCACTGCAAGTAGGAACAGTGTGGTATAGCGGTGACATAATGAAACATGCCTTGGGACTGAATGGTGATGGAGTAGTTGGTCAAGAGAATTTTGTGTTCCTGAATGGAGGTTCAATGCAGTGAAATGTTGCAGCATTTTTCATATGAATTCTTTTCGACCATTGTTCCGTCAAATTGCCATCATTGTGCTGTGGGATAATCAAACGATTTACGCTCCGTATTATGCAAGGGCTGTTCCAGTAAAATCTGTATGGGAGGGGGGAAGGCACCTTTTTTTCGCCCCCACCACCCATATTTTTCATTTATTTCTTCAGCATACCACCCATAATTTTTTATAAGTTTGAAATGCAACCACCCGTAATTTTTTTTTGTTCTTGTGGTTGACTGCACAGGCGCTTGAGTTTATCTGTTCCTCCATCACCACTAACGTCATTCATTACTAAGAAAACATATGTTTCTTATATATGGTTATTAGCCATCGAGAAATTCGAGCACCTGTGGTTAAATGGTGTTATGGGCATGCCGATGAGGAGATCGGAGGGAGTGAAAAAGTCGGAGCTTTTTGCAAGTTGCATTTTTGTTTCAGTTTTTTATTCTGTGCGGATTGTTTATAAAATTTACTAAAATTACCCACCATCAAACATTTATGGCCCAATGAAACAACAACGACCTGTAAATTTTTATTTTTTTGAAGTACGACCACCAGCCATTTTGAATTTAAATCAAACGCAACCACCCATAAATTTTTATTTCAGTTGCCTTCCCCCCCTCCCACACAGATTTTGCTGGAACAGCCCTAACTTAATGTCTCACAGTGTCTGCGAAGGAAAGAAATTGTTTCGTCCTTGTCAACTCACCCAGCTTGTACACCAAAATTAGGAACTGGGTGAAGTAAAAGACGCTTTTGTGCTCTCGCAACGCTAAAGAGTTATTGTCAAATGTACAGTAATTCTGTTGCCCTTACCAATCTATGCCTACAGTATGTAGTATCTTGAATTGGTTTTGTCGTCAGGTACCTAGGGGTGACCAAAACAGGTTAGACCAGTTCCCAGCTCTGATAGGTCAAGAGTTTACAGTGACCGGAAAAGGCAAGCGAGAGAGCGCAGCCGACATACAACTGTCGTCAGCAGGTAGCACGATGCTTATTTATGTTCAAACTAACACGGTCCAAGTTCACAATACAAACGTCCTCACTTACATCATCATGCTAAAACCAACAACTTATCAAAGTGATGGCTTGTGATGTGCAAGTCGTTTTGATGACTTATAAATGTTTGTGTACTACTGTTGCTATATCGAGTTCCACATTATCAAAGTTTACAGTGAACTTTTACAAAAGTTTACTTAACATGTGGTTTGATTTGTTATAGGACATGGCACTGTACAGTTGGTGGTTATCATGGTTTTTGCAATCAATTTCATAATGCAAGGAACAGGCAATTTGCGGTTCAGTTTTACTTTCAAAAACATTTACTGTGGAGGCGCTGAGGAAAGATTAAAATGCCTGTATTGCGGTCTGACTAATTGCTGCGATGCAAGAGTCCAAACCACATTCCAAGACAATCCCTAGCTTCTGCTTCAGATATATTTGTTGGTTACCCATTTTAGATACTTTATAATCGGGACGTGAACTGTTGTGAGATGTAATATTCATTAGTTTCAATTTTTGTCGACAGCACTTAGCAACAATTTGCTTTTACATTTTGTGTTATGCAAACACCACGACTTACACCACGACTGAACCATGAACTTTAACATGTAAGCGAATGGGAATGTGACAGAGGCAGAGAAAGGGCAGTGACTGATGCAGATGTATTTTAGTTGTCAAGTTTGTCTACCTGTTGAAGCTATTGTTACACCTGTTGTTAGTCTTTAATAAATGGATTGAAAAAGGGTAACTCTGTGCAGTATTAATCATCTAATAGAAGGATGGATTGCCCTTTTTGCTGAAGTACTTTTTGCAGAAGTAGTCTCCGACAATAACAGGAAATGACAAACAAAGTTTCAATTCAAAATGCGGGGCTCTTAAAGTTTAATTGACAGGAAAGGCCACTCCTCATTTATGTGCCTGGTGTAGGAGTGAGTAATAAGTAATAATGCGCTGGTTGATCCAATCTTGTGAATTTGAAAATGAAATTCATTCCAGGTTGGATATCTGTAACTGCCAAGCGAGACGAAACGGTTAAGCTTCGGGCTTACACTCCAGGCGGGAGAGGCTGTAAGCTGCGAACACCTTCAGTGTTGCCGTATGCTGTTAATGCCAAGGGAAAGAGGATATCTCAAACATCTGCATTTGAAACGAAACACGTCTAATGTTACTATATATTATGTGATATGAATATTGGTCATGAAATACATGTACATCACATTTAAATTGCTCAAATACATGCACGCCATTGAGAACGACATACAAGGTAAACATCATAATTGCTATAACACTAACAGTAAGCCATTCTAAAATGGTCTTTTGAAGCAGTTAGGACGTGTTCACTAGGTTCATTTCTAATTTTCCCAGAAACGCACGGAAATGTGAAATATGCCACTATCTGAGAAAATTACTAGGACCTTCCTTAAAATATTTTTATTTCTTATCACCTAACCCACACTCCTAAGAAATGGATAACTCTGACGGTAAACCATTTTCATTATTGCATGTATTTCGTCATTATAATTGAAAAGAAATATTGACAGATTGAAAATAAGATCTTTAGAGAACTGCACACTTTACATTCAATTGCGCATAGGGAAATGACCCTAACTTTAATTTAGATGTAATCTGTCCTGGACCTGTTAGAAAACGTTGAACACCTACGTATTTGCCAGGGACCTGTTTCATAAAAGTGATTTAAAACTAGAGACAGAAATTCGGTCTGGCGCTACCATTTCACACTCACTGAATGAAAGTTTACCACATGCATGACTCATCACATTCTAGCAACTAGCCATTAGCTGTACATTCTCCGAGACTGCACTTTTGCTCTGGCGTGATCTACATTTCAGAAAAAGTAGTGAGGATCGCAAGACCACATTTGTGATTTCCAAGTCTTAAGTGACTTCACGAAACAGAGCCCAGATCATTCATCACCTGGATGAGTGACAATCTCCATCAATACACCATAGATATAGTTCATGACAAAAGTAATCGGACAAAATACCATTTTCCCGTCATGGTGGCTAATTCTGTTAACAGCAAAAATTCGTGGCAATAACTTGGGGAAAATTCTATTAAATTAAAAATAGCTTAGCCACCTCATTGACTTTTCTGTTAATTCCGTTCATTCTCAGGCATGATAGAAGACTACTACTCTGACAATGACGTCAGCTTCCACTCAGCTATCAAGATGGGTTATTCCGGGTCATTTTGTCAAAATACTTATGGCATGCACTATGTCTGCATTTCAGGAATGGAATTTCCATCGTCCACGACTCGTTCACTGACTCCTTGTGGAACTTAAATGTTTTGTCACGCGAGTGACTTCAAACAAATAGTTAAATGAGAAAATAAAATTAACAGAAATGCATGCACAGACTACCCCGTTTGGTAAAATGATAGATCAGTGTACTTAACAGTGAACTAAAGGGCAAAGCATTGATCAAGCCAAAAAGACAAGTTGGTTCTGGTCTGTACCGCCGACTCATTTTCAGACATTGTTCACATCAATTTCAGCCAATGTCTCGTGTTTTCATAACTAGAAAACTTCATAAATACATGTACATAAGATTTTGTATGCAGTGATTTGCCAAGGGATGAGTAAAACAAAGACATTATGCATCGTTTTTTATCGTTCCTGGTAGATTATCAATTTTTAAAAGCCAGCAACTAAAAAATGCCACACCAGATTCAATTTTCAAAAGAAGAGTAGACTACGTTTTCTAGTATAATCTTTGTCGCGGGCAACAACAACTAAACGGTATGGTATAAAGAAATCGCTAATTCATTCATTCCAATTCAACGCCATTTAAGACATTTAAATAATTCGTCACAAAACTGCTTCTCAAGTACTAATAAAAATAATTGTTAAAAGAAAAGTGACAGTTGCAAAGAAACGCAGAAAGTCAGAATAAATGAAGTAAATAAAATAAATTCATAGCTTAGTTTTAAAGGCATTAAAATGAAGCGTTTTGAAATTGATGGTAAAACTGAGATACAATCTCACCAATTTTAAACAAAATTGCAATAACTGCATAAAAATTAATGTGAAAATATCCAATGGTAGTTACTTATTAACAAGTGAAGCATTACTTAGGTGCAACACCGAGTATGAAAAAATGACATTCACTTGTCTGTCATATTGTGTTCTAAACTGGTGAGATTTTACCGAGTAAAAAATGGAGGCACTGTACGGCGTGGGATTATCAGCAGCTGTCTACAGAAAGCTTTCAGCAGGGCCAGCACTTGCTAACTGTGTGTTTTTGGAAGGCCTGTCATGCTACACATCAACTCTTGGTCTATAGCGTAACAACAATGGTATATCCTGAAAGAAAACCGTAACACAGATGTTCAGACACAAGTTGGGGAAGCAGTTTAGCAATGAGATTTCCTGCGACGGATATATATTTTTGTCCTTGGGGAGGGGGTATACTCGCGCTTGTGGTACCACATTTTTGTTCTCTTTGGTCGTGTCCCCTAATGGTGGTTTAAACCCTCCGAAACCCGAGAGACTCGCCACTGCATTTGTGAACTGAAATGATAATGGTATGGCCGGAGACCAAACCCTTCGGTTAGAACTCTGAACACTGATAGATTTCAAAATTCAATGATCAGATCATGCAGACATAACTGCCGAAGATCAAATACAGTCGTGAACCAGGTAGGGGTTTAACATTTGCACGTTTACTGAATTCCAAAGCTAGCTGTACTGAATACAACTTGACTTGGTTACAACAAACTTATTTCCAGAGATAAAAGTTGACTTGAGGACTTCCAAAGAATTACAGTTCGTTATTGCTAGAGACCATGCTTGCGCATAAAGCAACGAGTCAGGACAAGCCAAACTAACGAGTCTAGTCTCAACCAATAACAAACCATTCATTCTTCCAAAGTCCAGAATCAAATCTCACCCTTTAAAACGAGTTGAGATGACTAAGGTGTCTAACGTACATCCTACACCGTCATCTATATTGCAACAAGTGTCTGCAAAAAGGTCAAATTCATCTTCAGAATACCTGGTATTCATCAAAGTTACCGTTTTCTATAATAAAATGCTTCGATGGACATAAAATTCTCTGTTTAATATTTTTGTTGATGGAAGGCACAAACTAGTCGTATTAATAAGGTACAAACCTTTTGCCTCCATCTTGTTTTATAGACAAACTTCAAAGTATGGTCTTTTCCCAATATTTCTTCATTACACATAATGTCCACCTGAAACACATCAAAGTAACGCACCTGTATTGGAAAAACTTGTGCGTCTTTGGCAAGGAAGTTCATTTTAGGCTTGTCTCATACTGTCTGCCTGTATTACATAAACTATGGTCGTGGGGAAATCTTTTAACGCCACATACCGTGTCAGATTTACAGTTATGGGCAAACTCAGAAAACTGCCATACATTGGATATCTTCATCTGCGCGACTTATCTCTTAAAAATAATTATCAGAAGGCAATTATATAACCACTACAAGTTGCATTCTTTTCAGTGAGTAAAGAGATACTAAAACAAAATGCTTGAGTTCCGCCGAGACTTCTTTTTTTTTTGTAAATTACAAATTTTACGTCTCAAGCAAAAACTAGTCGGCGAACACAAGTTGTGCAAGATAATATATTTTTTAATGTACACGGCTTTGAGAAGATAATGAGTAACAAGTCAAATGTAAGCATTGGAATGTTAAGGAACGCTCCAAAGCTTATTGACCAATAATATGGGCCATTCTATCAGCTAAAAATCTACAAGAAAAACTACAGACCCTCAAAGGCAAATTCCCGTTGGGTACCTTAATTCCTCTGACAGTTATTTAGCACAAAAAATGCTAAAATTGTTATAATTTCAACTAAAACTTATATTCAATAGTTGTCTATGTTACAACTAGCTTCATGGCAGATATCCACCTCAAGTCCAATCACGGGGTAGAATTTTCTCTAAAATATTTATTTCTGCTGAAAAAATTGACAAGGAAATGCCCATTTCTTCAAAATATTGTGTAGTAAATACAGAACAGGACAAAAACAATCAGACAAAATACCACTTCCCCACCATCACGGCTAATTATTTTTACAGCAAAAATTCCAGGTAACGATTATCATAGTGGTAAAATTTTAATTACAGAATGGCTTAGCCAACTTTCTAACTTTCCTTTTTAACTCCCTTCATTCTCAGACGCGAGAGAAGGCCACTCTGACAATAAATTCCACAAGCCAATACGACAGGAAATTTCGTGCCATTTTGTCTGAATGCTTTTGGTATGTACTGTAAGTGAAAAATCGACCTATCGCCAGGATTTCAACTGACAGCTAACTGACCAATCAGTATGCAACATTCTTGACACACCTTCATCTGCGTTTCCAAGCTGCCATTTTATCCGACAAACAACACCTTGTTGGTGACTTTTCACAAGGGGGCGGAGCTTGCGATCGGTCAATTGTTGAAGCCAGTGTCAGTGAACGCTTACCTCTTTATATCTTCCAGGTGAGTTGTATAACTTCATGGCCAGGAACTTCTTCATGACAGTTACTGTGGCATGTGAGGAGCACATTAAGTATTTCCGCTTCAACGTCTTTATATGTGTTGTTGGAGTCTTCTCCAGGCATATCTTTAGCTGGAACAGACAACAGACAAATTTATAAATAGCATGCGGGCAATTCCTGTCCTTATACTGTGTTTCAGCACCATGTACATTCTGGTCACAAAAAGAACATCTCATGACTTGGAACAATTGAAATTGATACTTTCCAACTGCAGTAAGTAAACACAAAATCAAAATTACTACCCCTTCCCTCAATAAAATGGGCCTTGAACTTTTCCTCAACAAGATAGAACATGGCACAAAGAATGTCCAAAGGACTTATGAGTAGCAAGACACTTAACAAAAACATACGGCTTACCAACTCTTCCAACATGATGACCAATCCATGAAACAAGTTATTTCTCAAGGCTAATTGAATGTTGATATCCATGATGTCATTACAAAGAAATTTCTAAGTGCAACATATTCCTTGATCTAAATTCATGCATAAGCAGTAACAGACAAGGAGGATTAGTATGACTAAATATGAACCAACTGGGCGTCTTTGTAACTGCCACAGCTTGCAGTTATGGTTATAAATGGAATAACAGCTTTAGGTGAGAGGGTCGGGCAGGGTTACCATCTAATGCGGATTTGACCAAATGAAGATGTTGGTTGTTGTTATTCCCTAATCGTTCATAATTGCTCACATAAAGATTGCTATGTGAACCTTTAAAAAGTAAGGTTGTTATGGTAAAATCCCACCAATTTTATTTTTATACATTGTTTTTATTTTTTTCTACATTTATTGGCAATGAATACATTTACAATAGCCCAAAAAGACAAGAACACCCCAGATACACATGCATACGCACACACACACGCACACACGCATACTCCATACCTAATCCTCTTGACTACCAAGAAAAACAGTTTCAAAGTTACACCATCTTTTTTGTAAAAATTCTGAATTCAAATCATTACAAGCACTATACTTTTTACTCATATAATATTTTTGATGAAGTTAAAAAATCTACTTAGAACTAATCTTTTTGATCCGAACTTTTAGGTATAAATGAACTGTTTACCCAATAATGAAACATTGTTTTTAAATTTTTCCTTTTTATCAAAAAAGCCAAAAATAACATTGTTGCAGGAGAGAGTGCCGACATATTGGGGATTTGCTTTGTTTAAAATTTCGTTACTAACTTTTGTCCAAAATGAATTTACTATATTTACATTCCCAAAATAAGTGTTCCAAAGTCTCTTTACAATTTATACAAAAGATAATTATCACCAAATATTATGTGTTTTTGTTGTTTTTAATTTCTACACAACATTAGGCAATTTTGAGACACTATGGGTATTCGCAGAGTTGGGAGCCTTTCAGAAATAAATGTTGGTAATAATTATGGTCCAAAATTGGTGAAACTTTACCAAATAGCAAACTGACCTGTTCATCTTTCTTGTGATAATCCCTGTCTTCGTTAGTCTCCTGGTGTGGTTCACGGCTCTCGTTATTATCTTCGCTACTCTCTGCAAAAGAAAATCGAACTCAGTAAAATCAGAATGTTCTTATTTGGCTCTGTTAGTATACCGTATAGCAACACCATTTAGTACTACATCAAATAAGAAGCCTCGAAAAATGCCCAACTGTGGCTGACTTCTGTACAACGTGTCTCATAAATGGCAGACCAGATTCATATGGTGTTTAGAATTTTTTAAATTGACACAATTTTGCATGAAGGCCTATCAAAAATAAAATTTTATGATGGAAAAAATGAAAAGGTGCATGAAATGAAAACTAAATATTTTAGAAAACTGTTTCAGCATTTTTGAGATCTCATCTTCAAAATTTATATCAACTTATATTTGATATAACTATACTGTAGTATTGCTTATCTTTCTTTTTTTGCTAAAACACATCGTCTCATGACCCAATCCATGGAAGATTGGTATTTAGACAAAACTTAAATCTACAAGCTTTCTGCTTTCAGAAAATATCATTTTTGATTTAAATTCAATAGTTTTGTAGATATTTGATTAAATGCAGACTGGTAAATACGGTCCAAAGTGATGTTAAGCTCTTGCACACGCATCAAATTTTGCTATCGGTGAAAAGAATTCCCTTCATACAATGGGAAAGGAGATAGGGTAATACCAAAACTTGATATAACAAGAGGATTTTTTGCACCACAATTTGCAGTTTCATTGTTTTTGTGGCAAAATTTTAACAACCTTAACACTTCACAATCACATTCTTGTGAAAGCATTCTCCTATGCCGCGGGAAAATTTTACAATTCAGTCAAATTGCAACTTCAGAATGAATTATAAACTTTTAAAGGCAAACATCAAACCGGCCTACTGTTATGCGTTCACGCACACACACACACGCAAAGACACACACACGCACGCACGCACGCACGCACGCACGCACGCACGCACACACACACACACACACATGCACTAAGACAGGTCAATTATGTGCCACACCTCAAAGAATAACGTTTAACGTCATTGCTGCTTTGATAATTGCTCTGCTTCACAGGAAAGGAAATTAGCACAGCATTCGTGATAATGCCTCGAGTTGATGCTGATGGCTTTTTTACAAGACAAATTACAATGTACCATGGTACACTCTAAATATTCTCTGCACAATAATTTTGGAATATAACTCACCAGCCTTAGGGTTAGGTAGACCCCTTCTCCTGTAGAATTTTTCCTCTCTTCTTTCTTCATCTGAAACAATTGTCATGTTAAAGTCAGACAACAGAGGGCGCTGCGCTACTGTAACAGTAAATGACAGACTTGATTGGACAAGCTGCGTGAAAATGGAGTCTATTGTAGGCGTCCATAGTGTTAGGGTACGGCAGGTCATTTACCAGAAAGATAACAATAAAGTTGAAAACATTATTCAGAATTTTTTTTTACAAATCATGATACATTTGCCCTGTATTATAAGCACACTTTGAAAGTGGATAAAGCTATTCCACCTGAGCTCCTACTCAAATTGACTTATTTGTGGTTCAGTTTAATTGAGCTCAAGTACAATATGATTTACACCAGTGTTAGCTCAAGGCTGTGTTTCTGTATAACTTGACAGAATTAAGCTAAAGAGGTCGCATACTGAGTTTTATGGGTACTTCCCCTTGCATGACACTTTGACAAGTTGTAAGTGATAAAACTAAATAAATAAGAACCATCAAGTCTCATCTTTTTGATTACACATGTATTAGTAAAATATATTCACTAACAGTTTTCATGGACCCCAAGCAATTTAAATAGAGTCCCAAATCTTTGGAAAGTCCTAGTTTGTAGCTTGAATCTGGAATTCATGAAGTGAGAACTTAGCACATTCGTCTGGGTGTAAGCCGATGAGCTTGTTGTTAAGATTTGTAAAACTGGGAATGGACATTGATCTTATATGTGACAAAAAAGAAAACTTGGCTGGTGAACATTTATCTGAGGGTGGCTTTGTACTTGCACGTATACGATACGAGTTCCGGAAGGTAATTCATAGCATACTCAAGAACAAATCAAATAGTTTCAGTTAGGAGAATGGATTCCAGGGCGACATGACGCGATCAAAATGACTGTAAAAACAACTATGTGAGCTTCAACTGCTGTAACCATTGCTAGGGTCGCACTGCTGGGTCGCACTGCTAGGGTCGCGCTGCTAGGCTCGCAGTGCAAGGTAGCATTGCTAGGGTTGCAGTGCTAGGGTCGCAGTGCTAGGGTCGCAGTGCTAGGGTCGCAGTGCTACAGTCGCATTGCTAGGGTCGCATTGATGGGTCGTATACCAAGTTTGGCTTAAAATACTTACGTTCCTGTAACCTTGGTACCAATTTATACACAATGTCTTGCATGGTTCTATCATGACTACAAAAAGAAATAAGAACAACGACTGCAATGCCATCTGAGGGAGACATCAACAGTCACACAGACAACAAAATTTTGCAAGGTTTATTCTCCCTAACCGTGTCGATAACACTTCAGTATTAGTGTAGAGAAAACCAGTTAAATGAAGCTTAAACAACAGTTAAATTACAATCAACATCGAGAATAGTGCAAGCACCCAACCAAACATCATTTTTATACAAGCATCTTCGATTTATTCATTCTAAATCAGACACATGACACAATTTGCTACCTGTAATGAGCCTTATGTTAAGTCATGCACCTTGGTTTCCGAACGCAAATTCAATGCACAGCACCAGATGATTTTCATTCAAGTCCGCATTATCACCGTCCAATCTCACATAATTTCTACGAGGTCTACTAAACGGGAAACCCATACGGATTTTACACCTGTGCAACACAATAAGATTTGAAGAAAAAATTCCATTGCTTAACCCTCAATGCAATTTCGCCCAGAATGTATTAGAAATATGCCACAGAAGCAGATGAAGACTATCAAACCATGTATGCCTACCTGATGTAATTCAGAGGATGGCTTTGGTGGATGATAATGCAGCATTTTGGACAGGTGTTATGTTTCTTCAAGTATTTCACAATACAGCTCTTGCAAACTGAAAACAGAAAATGTGGTCAATGTATAAAGTTAACGTAAAAGAGTACCACTGAACTTGATTCATTACACACTTCTATGCCAGGTCAGCCTTCCTGGACACATGGGTATTCGATGATGACTTCCGGCTCACAAACCATTTGGATGTCTCAACCAAATAATCCAACTGAACCAGCGTATGTTGGCTATTTGAATCACGCCATGGTTGGCAATACCACATCTTGCAATTAACTTACGATTACAAAAGGCAAGGATTGTGTAACTTCACAGGGTTCCCTCTCTAAAACAAGGCATGAATATGATAAAATCTCACCAATTTCAAACGGAAACAATTTCCAAAATTGCCTTTTATATTTTTCAAGGGCTTCCAACTTTGTTATGAATGGCCACAATTTTGCTGAAAATCCATGGCTGCTGTTGACCACAACTTGGACATGTAAGGGGTTAACTTGGAGCAACGCATCTTACATGAAAAAAAGAAAATAAAATTTCCCTTGTCGTCAACACTGTGTCCTAAACTGATAAGATTTTACCGTACATATCGCAGATGTCTGTATACTACAACTGGGCACAACAGTGGTTCAGTGGTTTCTTTCACGACAGACTCAAGACTTTCACTCCTATTTCACAATCACTAAATAAAGCTATGACATATAAGTGTTTGCAAACCACAGCTTAGATTGAACATTCTCTTACTAGAGGAACATTTAGTAACTATTTGTATATTTTCACAGATCCTGTACATTTGCTGATGCAAGAGATAAGATTTATTTTCAGAATTGTTATGTGGAGCGCAGAACGAAGTTTCTGACTTAAGTCTTTGGTGGCTTTTTACAAAACGGACGTCTGGCCGAAACGAAATACAGCTGACAAAAAACTTGTTAGCCAGACTAATCACACGGTAAATGAGCAACAAAGACTGGCTACTATGATAATGCAAGCAAGTTTTATTCATGAGGTTTTGACAGTTATGTGCTGCCCTCCTCTTAACACTTTTTGTCAATATATATTCAACAGATACAGTGACTACGTGCAACTGTCCCAAAATTCAATGCATAATGTTGTAGTTGCAGCACAGTGCCTCGGGGCTCTCCCATACGATGAGCTGAATGTCATGTGCTGCCAGCTCAGCTGAGAATTTTTGCCCACAATTCTGGTCTTGTCAGGTGGGTATTTTGGCTTGGTGATATAATGGGTGTCATCCGAGCATCTGGGACGAGTATAAGAAAGAAGTACGAGCCAGGAATACGTTTTTTATGTTTCATGTATGATGACATTTAAATAAAGATTGTGGAACTACTTTGTTTTAAGAAAAGAACTCTTCTAGAGGAAATAATTCTCAATATTAGCTCAGAGATGGACATACCCCACCTGCCAGCTTCGGATGGCCAAGGTAAGCCACATGAGATTCGACAGGTGTGGAGTCAATTTTTGAGGATACATGACAAAACGCACACAAAAATCAACCCCGTCCACATTTCAATTCAAGTTCCAAATCATCAGGATGACTTTCAATAATCAGAAACATGCCTCAAACAATATAGAATCCCTTGATTTCATATCTTGTAATCAGCAAATTTAAGCCTCACCAAGGTACTTCCCAAATCCCTTGTCACCATCAAACTGAACATACCACGCACATTTTTACTCAGATTTAAAATCAGGTGAAGACTGTCATGCCTGCAACTGGAGTTTATTCACCATTATGTGCAGCATTTTTTGGCACCTGCGTAAAGCCTAGAAACGTGGGCATAGGGATTTGTAAAGTGACCTAAGCGTCTCAAGGTCCAGAACTGAGGTTTAGAGGCTGGTGCCTGTTCTTTAGAGGCACACTCATGGAAAAGGATCCTCCCCTTGGTAAGAGCACCACTTACACGTATGGAGACACTCGGTTATGGTGTGTGCTTCAATCAGGTAGCCTTTACATAGCGTGCATGTTATACATGGGTTAACTGATTTCAGCTTGATCTTCTTTTCCGAGTGTCGTGGCATCCTCCACCTACAACACAAGAGCCACAAGACGGATATTTGATATTGTAAGCAATGACGTAGAATGAATCTGCCCTGTTCCAAATATACCATTTGTTAGATACAGGCAAGAAGTTAACGATGCCTTACTTCGGTCATATTTCAATTACTGCCATCGGGTGTGGCATTTATGTGGTGTTCATAAGGGATGCAAAATGGAAAACATTTAGTGTCAATATTCTATGTTTCAGTTAAGTATAATTCCACTCCATTTGTTGTCTACAGAATGTCTTGGGGTGGAAGTTTTAAGCATATACATAACAGACTGTAGCCTTGGCACAAACCTGTATACTAACTTGTTCTTTCACAAGGTTGCGTACACGTCAAAACAAATTGTCGGAACTGGTTTCACTGAATATAAGTTTTTAGAGCTTTGATACCAGAACAAATTTTACTGCTGACGAGAGATGTTGCTTTAATTTATGAAATGGCGGGTGTGCGTGTCACGAGTGTACTGTTTACAAAATGACAACATACTTTTCTTTGTTACAAAAGGCGGAGAAATATGCAAGAAAATGATGTTTATTAGATTGTTTTTCACTTAAACAGTTGTAACGGAAAGGTGAGTGTTGAATTCCAGATTTTGCATGCACTCCCGCCAGTCTTTAGCTCTAGATGATGATATAAGTTTCACGGCTAGGTGACGAGCAGAATTACCCGGGCTTAGTGCAATATCGAGGTCTGTTGCCACTGAACACACAGTGGTACCTAGCTGTATTTTGACGATTGGGACGATAGCCTTCATACAGCTAGCTGGCTGGCTAGCCGCTACATAGACTGCTGTCCTCTGCAATGCTTTGTTCTCACACATGTGTCCCATGAGGATATGTAAGACAAACTGTGTCACCAGGTTCGCTACCTCAATCCATATGGACTTAATTCCATCCACCGTCAAGGGCCAGGAGCCACTTGATTGTCTTCAGTTCTAGCTGGCTGGCTAAGTTACTGAGACTAGAGTAGAGTAAGGCTACAGAAAAGATCGACGGTAGCCAAAGAACAAAGTCATTCATAAAGGCTAAATGTACTTGAAATTACCTTAAAAACGCTGCTTTAGCGTCATTGGCACACCGGACATCTGAAGGGAAGGGGCAACTTGGCTGAAAAATGAAAAACGGAAAAGAGAAAAAAGCCTTGACCGGAAACTAGATGCCCTGGTGGTCAGTTTGGAAAGCTCTGCAAAAGCAGTATTTTTACATCGAAACGTGTGATATCTAAGTGTGAGATTAACTTCACTTTTATGTAAAATATTAGATAGCAATTATACCTCTTTGAATATATTTTACTTGCTTTTAATTGCTAGTAATTAGATTTTTAACCATGAAGATAAAAAGATTCTGAGGCTAAAGCCTGAGCGAAACTTTGCCACCTTATTTGTGAACCAGGAAGTTCGTGTGGTAATCGAAGTTGAAAGTTGTGTCAATGACTTATGATTATAAAGTCATTATATTGGTATATAGATATATTAGTTTTTAAATTGCAATGTCACGATTGCCATCCGTTGATGAGGTGGAGGTTTGGAGCATTTTGGACGTTTCAAATTGGTTAAAGAAGGTAATATTTCTTGTTTCATTTTTTTTTAATTTCCCTGTCACTGACACAGTGACAATGTCAGTGTCACTTGACAGTGTCACTTGCAAATGTAGCCTTGTAGGCAACTTACGCTCTTATCTAGTCGGTAAACTGGTTATATTGGGGTGAAGTGTGCACACATTATGAGAACCGATGGGAAAACTTGTTCTTTAAGTGTGGGCACATTATAGCTTACTAGTATTACCAGTTTTCAATCCCTTACGGTTTGAGCTGTATTGTTTGGCTAGCCCTTATCAGCCTTTTCTAGCCAATATTCGGCTCTTATGTAGAAAATTTCTGTGTCTCAGGTGGGACTCGAACCCCGGTTGCACGAGCAACGGTCAAGCATCTAAACCATTCAGCAAGAGGCAATTGCTACTTGGGCAAGCGGCTTAGAATGAGGCTTTATCTGACAGTACATGTCGTTCACAACCGGAAGTCACGCTTCACAACACTGTACTCTTCTTTCCACGGAACTGGTGCGCTCCCTGGCTTTTAGATCTCAGCAACACCCTAGCATCCAAGAATTTGACCTCAGCTACGCTCTCTTTGTGTACTGAATCCATCAGTACCAGGTCGCCCCCTATCCATCTGCTGCTTTACATCTCAGGGTTAATCGTGGACTTAGTTGTGCGCCAATGTAGAAAATGTCGGTGCTCCGGTGAGACTTGCACAAGCGACAGTCAAGCGTCTAAACCATTCGGCCAAGAGGGAATTGCTACTTGGCAAGCAGCTTAGGACGCTTGGGTGTTGCTGAGATCTAAAAGCCAGGCAGTGCACCTGTTCCGCGGAAGGGGGAGTGGTGTTGTGAAGCGTGACTTCCGGTTGTGATGACACGTACCGTCAGATAAAGCCACTCTAAGCCGCTTCAGTAATGCCCACCAATTCGCTCCACTGAGAAAATAATAACTTGAAACGTCGTTAATTGGTTGACCCGTCAAAGCGGATGTGACTGGACGCTTTTACCTGACCTTGACATCTGCCAACACTATTCATGCTCGGTTGTATTTCAGTTTCAAAAATTCCCAACGGCCATAGCATTATGCGGCGCGTCGTTATCGTTGCACCTTTCCCTCAAACTAGCATTTTCCTGACCATATCTGATGCCGTGTACTAACACAGACATTCAAATAACACCTTCCTTATCCGTTATGGCGATTTAAAAAAACATAATTTGATGAACATCGTTTTCTTATACCACTCTCCTGCTTTTGTCAGATGTTGACTACAAAACAGTATGCCCGTGACGCACTTATATGCCATTTGCTTGACTTTTGAACATTTGGTAAAGTGACATTTTTTGGGAAATGATGACAGCTTTGCCAAAGCAATAGTTCCTGAGAATTTCAGTTTGCTGGTAGTAGAGCACTTAATACTACTAACAAATTGCAGCCACTTCTGGTAATTTGCTGTGAAATTTGTGCAAAGTTGTGAAAAAAACAAATAGATTGATGAATCAGTGAAAACAGAGATGGGCCAACAGGTAGCGCTCAGCCGGTCAATTTCATGGTGCTCGAAGTTGTCACATATAATCACTCCACAAACGTAACTGCAGAGTAACAGACTAATGATATTCTTTCCAATCTGGTAATGGNTACATCGCCTCTGGTTCGGGCCAACAGAGGCGATGGTCATTGCCTAGCCGCTACATAGACTGCTGTCCTCTGCAATGCTTTGTTCTCACACATGTATCCCATGAGGATATATAGGACAAACTGTGTCACCAGGTTCGCTACCTCAATCCATATGGACTTAATTCCATCCACCGCCAAGGGTCAGGTGCCTTTTGATTGTCTTCTAGCTGGCTGGCTAAGTTACTGAGACTAGAGTAGAGTAAGGCTACAGAAAAGATCGACGGTAGCCAAACAACAAAGTCATTCATAACGGCTAAATGTACTTGAAATTACCTTAAAAACGCTGCTTTAGCGTCATTGGCACACCGGACATCTGAAGGGAAGGGGCAACTTGGCTGAAAATGAAAAACGGAAAAGAGAAAAAAGCCTTGACCGGAAACTCGATGCCCTGGTGGTCAGTTTGGGAAGCTTTGCAAAAGGAGTATTTTTACATCGAAACGTGTGCTATCTAAGTGTGAGATTAATTTCACTTTTATGTAAAATATTAGATATCAATTATACCTCTTTGAATATATTTTACTTGGTTTTAATTGCTAGAAATCAAATTTTTAACCATAAAGATAAAAAGATTCTGAGGCTAAAGCCTGAGCGAAACTTTGCCACCTTATTTGTGAACCAGGAAGTTCGTGTGGTAATCGAAGTTGAAAGTTGTGTCAATGACTGATGATTATAAAGTCATTATATTGGTATATAGATATATTAGTTTTTAAATTGCAATGTCGCGATTGCCATCCGTTGATGAGGTGGAGGTTTGGAGCATTTTGGACGTTTCAAATTGGTTAAAGAAGGTAATATTTCTTGTTCCATTTTTTTATGATTTTTTGAGTCAGACTCAGTGACAGTGTCAGTGTCACTTGACAGTGTCACTTGCAAATGTAGCCTTGTAGGCAAATTACGCTCTTATCTAGTCGGTCAACTGGTTATATTGGGGTGAAGTGTGCACACATTATGAGAACCGATGGGAAAACTTGCTCTTATGTATAAAATTTGTGTGTCTCAGGTGGGACTCAAACCCCGTTTGCACGAGCAACGGTCAAACATCTAAACCATTCAGCAAGAGGCAATTGCTACTTGGCAGGCGGCTTAGACTGAGGCTATATCTGACAGTACATGTCATTCACAACCAGAAGTCACGCTTCACAACACTGTACTCTTCCTTCCACGGAACTGGTGCGCTCCCTGGCTTTTAGATCTCAGCAACACGCGAGCATCCAACAATTTGACCCTAGCTACGCTCTCTTTGTGTACTGAATCCATCAGTACCAGGTCGCCCCCTATCCATCCGCCGCTTTTCATCTCAGGGTTAATCGTGGACTTAGTTGTGCGCCAATGTAGAAAATTTCGGTGCTCCGGTGAGACTTAAACCCTGGTTGCACGAGCGACAGTCAAGCGTGTAAACCATTCGGCCAAGTGGCAATTGCTACTTGGCAGCTTAGGACGCTAGGGTGTTGCTGAGATCTAAAAGCCAGGGAGTGCACCTGTTCTGCGGAAGGGGGAGTGGTGTTGTGAAGCGTGACTTCCGGTTGTAATGACACGTACCGTCAGATAAAGCCACTCTAAGTCGCTTCAGTAAGACCCACCAATTCGCTCCACTGAGAAAATAATAACTTGAAACGTCGGTAATTGGTTGACCCGTCAAAGCGGATGTGACTGGACACTTTTACCTGACCTTGACATCTGCCAACACTATTCATGCTCGGTTGTATTTCAGTTTCAAAAATTCCCAACGGCCATAGCATTATGCGGCGCGTCGTTATCATTGCACCTTTCCCTCAAACTAGCATTTTCCTGACCATGTCTGATGCCGCGTACTAACTCAGACATTCAAATAACACCTTCCTTATCCGTTATGGCAATTTAAAGAAACATAATTTGGTGAACATCGTTTTCTTATACCACTCTCCTGCTTTTGTCAGATGTTGACTACAAAACAGTATGCTCGTGACGCACTTATATGCCATTTGCTTGACTTTTGAACATTTGGTAAATTGACATTTTTTGGGAAATGATGACAGCTTTGCCAAAGCAATAGTTCCTGAGAATTTCAGTTTGCTGGTAGTAAAGCACTTAATACTACTAACAAATTGCAGCCACTTCTGGTAATTTGCTGTGAAATTTGTGCAAACTTGTGAAAAAAACAAATGGATTGATGAATCAGTGAAAACAGAGATGGGCCAACAGGTAGCGCTCAGCCGCTCAATTTCATGGTGCTCTAAGTTGTCACATATAATCACTCCACAAACGTAACTGCAGAGTAACAGACTAATGATATTCTTTCCAATCTGGTAATGGAATTAAATTAAAAAAGGAAGAAGAGAATTTTCAATGTCATTTACTTTTTAGAGGATTTTTTACGTACTCTTTATCCAGATCATTCCAAACTTGTATATTTGTACACCTTTGCACCAAATGAATGCTACTGTAGCTCAACTCATGCCAAGGAAGGGCAGCAAAGTCTTCTCACTTGGCAACCAGATGGAGTTCAGCAGTAGTGGCAATCCATGAATACTGGCTGCTATTCTGCACAAGAGCTTTTCTCGTTCTTTCTAGTACATGCCTTTTGTAATTTTGGCCAGATAGAACATATTTCACCTGTAGTTAAAAAATCTTCTATCAACTTGAGAACTCTCTTGTAATGGTGTGTAAACCCATTTGTTCACAAATCTTGTTCTCGTTCGAGAGAGTGTGAATCCAGTTTGGAAAGCAGAGTCTGCTGGGAACCACAAGTGCTGTTTTGCACCATCTTGTACTTTGTCAGTAGATTGGTGCAGTCGCTGCTGTTGATAAGAGGCTTCTTTGTGGAATCTGATCTAAGGTCCTATTGTGTGGAGGAAATCAATCACCGCATTAGCGATGGCTTCGAGGCAATAAAACACTGGCTAAAATAAAACGATTGTCATGGACTAAATCTGTTCTGAATTTGTCATAAAAAGTGGTTTGGACCATTTTAACCAGAGGAATGCTCCTTGAATCAATGTAGATAATTGGCGTGCACGACATGATGCCAGATAAAAGCACACGGGAATGCTTAGTACTAGATTTATTTCCCGTACTAGCCTTGATTTAGAAACCATAGTCATCTGGAGATGAAACAAAGTGGGAGGTTTTTGTAAGAACGTGATTGTAGACTTTTATGTAATATTGTCTCAGCGGCATCATTCTAGGCCAACATCAACAGCAACAAAAGGACATAAAAACGTCAAGACGAGACGACCGAAACAGATGTGTATATTTACTACACCCTCCCCCTTCCCTAGTGGAAAGGAGATGAGGCCAATGCATTTGAATGTTAATCCAAATTATTTAAAATTTACAAAAATAATTATAGACATTTTAGTACACGTTTTATCAAACGTGGGGGTCTATTGTACGGATCTCCTGGATCCATTTTCGTTGTTTATTAAATAGTTAAAACTGAGCTGAAAACCTAGGGACCTGACTCTAGTGTCTAGTTGTGCGACTCAAACCCATGGCTTGGAGTAGAGGAAGCAGACAGTTATCTCACTTGGCCACATCGTCTGCTCAAAAAAAGATATGTTGACCATTAGATCAACAAACAGCTGCATTTTCTACCAATTACTCCTTCCCCAAGAAACTGGTGTACAATCATAGCATATATCCATCCAAGAATATTCACATTGAAAAAGTTTGAAGTAAGTAATAAATGTCTCACATCTACAAATGAGCATAGAAATAAGAACCAGGCACTAGTGTGCTATGAACTCCCTAGAACTTAGTGATGACCTGAAAAGAAATTTTATAACTATATATTAGAAAAAAAAACATTCAACAATTTTAAATCTATTCATGCTAACCATTAATAGGATTGTTCACTGATATGAATGAATTGCTGTGAGCTGCTTTATGTTGCTTTCCCATGAACACAGCAATGAAGAGCTCTGGTCTAGTGCAGCTGCACTGCACTAATTCCACTTAACCTTTCCCAGTGAATGGCCATCTCCGAGTTACCCGTAGTTCACTGATTTAAGCTCTACTGACTCCAGGTGGCGTATTTAAATCGTACCCTCGAATTCATGGATCCAAAATTAATGGACATCTGCCATTCATGATAAATAATGCCAAACTCATTATTGTTATGCTCTGTAAAATATAATTTCTGTTATTGTTATATACAACTCTTGAAAGCATGGCGGTATGCTCGGTGAGTCTCACTTTTTAATCCATCTATTTCGAGATGAGTTGCGATGGCTTATTAAGTCTGGGATTTACGCTTTCCCATAGTGTGGAACTGCGCATAACAGAGGAGTGTCGGTGTTAGTGGAAAAGTGACTGGTGTTCTTGTGTTGCAGATTGGTGTTGATGATGAGGGGAGGCTCTCATTTCAGGACAAATACATTGATGGTGTGAAGCTGTTGGTAAGTGTACTTCTTGGAACTAGCACAAAACGGTACCATCTCGAGCATTACTGAACTCTTCTGTTTCATGGAAATAGAACAACATTGTATGATTGGCCTAGATGTCTGGCACTGAGCTGGGACGATACAAACACTAAGCAACATATTGCTCGTTAACAAAATACCTGTACGATTATGGAGTCTGAAAACCAACACACCTGAGTGTGGAAGTCAATAATTGTTTTACAATATGATTTCATCCGTTAAGTAATTCTTGGAAGGAATTTATGTTTGGTCTTTTGATTGTATGTCAATTGCTCAGTCATCTTGCAATTTTTAACCTAAAACGTTGCCTAGAGGTTTTAATAATGCTCAGAATGGACATTAGAGAACTCGAGAACCATTTGTGATGATTTTTGGAATAATTAACTTATGGTTGTATTATTATTACTATTACAGAATTATGTAAAATTTCAAAATGAGTTACCTAGTTCTTATCACTTTGTTTTCCTGGCAATATTCTTGTGTTTAAATGCATTCTTTAAGATGGACAATTGTTGTAACAAAGAGTTTTTAAAATGCCTTACAGTAATTGGAAACCTTTTTCTATAGGAACTCACCGAGACTGACCTGTCATTGTATCCCAAGGTCAAGATAAAATATAGGAAGTAAGTACAAGAGATCAAACAGTACACTAGTCTTTGATTAGTTCCTGGTACTGTCTTGATCATTTCAACATGAACAAAAAGACATCTGTTGTCAGACATATTACAGGCCTTGTAATGTAACATGAGCTTGCAACAAGAATCTGGTAATTTTTCACCAACACATTATATGGCTGACAAGTGAAATTCTATTTGGTTAAATTTCTCCACAGAAGTAAAGATTTGATTCACATTTTTTCACATTGCAAGCATGGATTGCAGTTTGTAGATGTTATAAAATAACATTAATTTGATAAAATTTGCATTGTTTTCAGAAAGAAATTAGCCTTTAAAATTTAAATTTAATTTAAATATGAGCACAGACCCAGAAATTGCTTTCGCAAGTTCTCATTTACTTCCATGCATACATTCTGTAGTAAACCAAGCTCAGAAGAGCACGAGACGTCTTTGTGCAATGCTCGATTGTCAGCCTTTGAAAAATGGTAATGGACATTTTTGGCAATAAATTACTTTAATTTGTCCTTTGAAAATAAGTGGAGAATTATGATAGGTTTGCATCGGGAGTCATGGTTACAAGGTACAGCTCTATGGTGCTTAAAACAGGGAATTTAGGCAAGTAACAAAAACCCACGCCCTAAGACATAAATTACAGGGTTATTCCCCAGGGCCTGTGTCGTAGGCCTGTGTAATAGACTAGTGTCAAAGGCCAGTGTTGAAGGCCAGTGCCAATGGCATGTGTTCTCCATTAACTGCCCTATCTTCCTGTTTTGGTTGGTTCTGGTTCCTGGTTGGAAGGCACAAGCTCATTTTATAATTTTATAACTTTGAATGTTCGTCTTGGTTGACTTCATGTTTCTTCATTTCTTTTTATTTCTTCCGATTTCTTCTGGATAAAGCTTTTTATGCACCCACATATTTATATGTGGACACATTATGCCGTCATCTCCGTCCGGGTGGGGTCCGTCCAGAGTCCACTGCTCTGTCTCGAAAACCGTTTGACGTATGTTCATAAAATTTTGCACGTTTCCTATCATGGATGCGATGGTATGAGCGAACTTTCAGAGGGATCCGATTACCAGTGTGCCCCCCTAGTGGCAAATTTTAGTTTTTACGCTTACTTCGATATCTTCAAAGGTCTTCAGCGTATTTTCATAAAATTTGGCATGTTGGCAAGCCATCTATTTGTGCAATGACCCTATCCTCCTATTTTCAGATAGATTCGACTTAATTTGCGCCACCTAGTGGCCATTTTAACTGTTTTCGAGTCAGTTTTTAGGCATCCACCCCTCTACCAACCAAACTGCTCTAAGGATGATTGTAGAAATTGGCATGTATTTTCTTACTATGAAGAGGACGGCTGACGATGGTTTTCGGATGATTTTGATGACTGTGGCGCCTCCTAGTGACAGTTTTTTTTGCGCCTATGGCTGTATCTCCTTAACCCGTTTGCAGGATCTTTACTAAATTTAGTAAGTGCATTTATACAATGTTGACAAAGGACGATGAGGACTTTCGGATGGATTTGAATACTGGTGTGCCCCCTGGTGGCAATTTTATTTTTTTACGTTAACCTTTGTATCTTCAAAGGCCCTCTACGTATTTTCAAAAAATTTGACATACATGCTTTTGTTAGTGTGGTGACGCTATCTTTTCGTTTTCAGATGGATTCGACGTAAAATTTTGAATACTGTCATCTATTGGTGAGATGACTCTATCCTTCCGTTTTGGTCAGAATCGAGGTATTTTGCGCCACCTATTGGCCATTTTTGGCGTATATATTCTCTGTGAAGAGGAATGTTGACGATGACGACTTTGACTACTGTGGCGCCTCCTAGTGGTAGTTTTGTTTTGTTTTGCGCCCATAGCTGTATCTCCTAAACCCACTGTTGGATCTTTATTAAATTTAGTAAGTGTATTTATATGAAGCTGACAACAGACAATGACGACTTTCAGGCAGATCCAATGAACACTGTGCCCCTTAGTGGCAATTTCATTTTATTCCGTTTTCCTTTTTGTTTCACTGAAGTTCCATGACAGATTGAAATTTGGTGAATAGCTTTCTATTAAAGAAGCTATGACATGGTCCCATTTTTATGCACCCACATATTTATATGTGGACGCATTATTGGATGGATTGTATGTTTTTGCGCCATATAGTGGCCATTTTTATGACCCAAATAAGCAACCCTAAAAGCACACTGTTTGTGGTGCATTCGTGGGCGCATTTCAACGCTCCGTGTTGCTTGTGTTGTGTTCAATTATAAAATCCTCACTCACAGAGGTGTTTTCCTAAGTTAGATTGTGAAATTAAGAATAATTGAAGGTGGTGGACAACAATCAGTGTCGCACAAAATCTGGAACTGTTTTAGATGTGTCATTCTTTACTATCGAGGTCATGCTTGGAAAACATGACGCACTCATAGCATGTAATGATCATCATTAAATAGAATTACGCAGTGGATATTGTATTCAACAAAAAATCTAGGACACTTTTATCATGGAAATATTTTAAACTAATGTCGTATTTTTTGTTCTCATTAATCTTCCGAAAAAACAGGATGAAAAAGGCCGATATTTACTGGGATTACAGGGGACCATACTATCATAGAAAAAAGTCTTAGTTGGCTAGCATGTTTTCTATTGAAATTGGCCACTGATTTATCCTATTCAAAACTATCCCAAAATGATTTTTTCGCCCCTAAAACCAATTGTGTCTCTTTAGCAACAAAACATAATTTTAATAACATTTTTGGTGGAAAAATGATGAACTGGAATACCGATTGTCTGCCGTGTTGTGTCCTGAACTGACAAGGTCACCTTGGTTTTCATTATCTGTAGTTAGTATTTTGGTTTGCATTGACAAACTTTGATGCACATGTTGAGTCTGTACCCAACCGACATCCTTTCCAAAATTCCTCAGTTTAAATGGAAAATGTCAGGTTCTATTGTTTTTGAAGTAGAGTGACACTTTATAAGGCAAATGTTTTCCTGCTATGCTAGTAGGACTTGTAGATCGCATGTTTTCATTTGTACAAAATGTCTAATTAATAGATTTCAATCAACTGTTTTAGGCTTATTTTAAAGCATATAAAGGAACTGAATGCTGCGGTAGACAACGGTAACAAGAAGGAGAAGAAGAGCAGGTGAGAGGCCATTTTTGTACTTCAGCGCACCCTGTTGTTGGTGGTATTATGTGTGCATGTACAACAGCAGTGTTCTCCACAATACCAATTCCAAACTCGACGCAAATTTCTGGAGTTCAATGTCAGTAGTCAACACGGTCTTTTCTTTAGTCTTAGGCTTAACATCTCCACTGGAGATATTTATGTTTGTTTCAAAATGTACACTGAACTGGTCAGGTGTGTCATACTTTTTGACACTTTGTAGGGCCTACTTACACGTGAAAACCGCGAATCGTACTCGAAGTGCCCATTCACCTGATGACTGTCTCACGAATAAAAAAGTTCTTGTTAAAAGCACGCTGCCAAGAAGTGCGCGCTACATACCTGTCACTTGTCATCGCAGCAATTTTCCATGAAACTACGGATAGCATACTGGCAAAAGTAAATATTGGCACTAATTTCTGAAAGTTTCTATTGCTGTAAAAACTGTTGCATTATTTTTAAGAGGGGTTGCCTTATCAATCACTTTTTAATGTAATCATAACTCGTGTTTTTAATATAAAATACCTGATAAAATGCCCCACTGATAGTGGACACCTCCGCCCCGAATCTCCCGGAAAATACCTCAGACTGTCTCACATCCAGTCATCTGGTGACTCAATGACATTTGGCCTTAGGCCCTACCCAGACGATTCTTGCATGTTTTAGTAGTAGATGTGATTAACAAGTGCTAAATAAAACGCGTTCTCATGATACAGCTTGATGTGTTATTTCTTTAGTTATAATGCACTCCTAAATCGGCTATACATTGGGTTTACTCCGGAAAATGAACGCTGTTGACATGCATGCACTCGCTCACTCACACACGCAGACGATCTGCAAAACAAAGGTCACGTGACAAGGACGTGTGTTCGTCCAGAGATTTCTCCCATGTTGCTGGGTACGATCTTGCGCAGATTTGAACCTATCTTGTTCTTAATACCGACTCCATGGGAATTTGAAATCTTAGGGACGCTATTTGGAAACTTAAGTGAGGATTTCAGGTAATATATTGAGTCAAAATTATATTTTTATTTAAGGTGCCCTGTCGACGATTGCGAGGCAGTAGTGCATCGGCGAGTTTTCGCCCTGGGATTTCAGCACAATTTTCTGTAAAATGATCGTAATTTAACAATGAAGTTTGCTCATTCTACCAACCTAGCACGTGGCATGACTGTTGTGTGAAAAAAATGTATATTTGGTGCTTCATTGTTATGACAAAAAAAATGAAAAACATGTTCTTTATTGCCTTTAAAATCTCAATATGTGTTTGATCAGACATGGCTGTTGGCTGCGCCCTACGCCACCTGTTGATGATTATGTCAAGCACCATGTTAGGCAACAAATGTGCAAGATATTTTGCTTGTTATAAACACAAAGCTTTGGACTTACTGTAATGCTTTGCTCGTGTTTTGTAGGTTTTTTAATAAAACCAAAAAAGCGCCCAAGGCACTTCCAACCAGGTCTGCTGTTGGTAAGTGTTCATAATTAATCTGCTTTCAAATTAATAAATCGAGGCTGGTTCACGTTTTCACGCTGATCTGCACTAAAGTGACTGTGTCCAATTTTGTATTAGTCTCCAGGTGCTCTGATTCATAAGTTAAATAAATGCTTACGACATTGAAAGTTGTCGAAGGTTTTTCTCTAGTTCCTTTACTGTTGATTTGAACTGCATAAGCCAGAAATTGTTAGTGTCAATGTTCTTTGCTTCATGTATGTGCTATCAGAGTTCAAGATAATTGTCAACCTTTGTGAAGCCCTTTCACGGTTAACTTTTATCAAATAACTTTTTACTGTCCATTTTCCACCTTTTATCTGAATCTTCAGTAACTAAAACATCACGCAATTGCTGGTATTCATGCAATGGCTATTTTGTGTGAAAATAGTTGTTTTTTTCTTTGATTTATTAATTTTGAAAATAACTAAGTTGCATGTTTGAGTTCTATTCGTTATATTTACTGTCAATACGCATCGACTATTCGACTATGTCTCGCAGTTTTGGTTCACCCTTAGACGGCAGATATATCAGCCATCAAAATCTCTTTTGAAATATCGTTGCTTGTTGATGACCAATTTGTTCAAATGAAAATGAAAAATCCGAGAAATGTTTGATCAAAACAGACCAAAGGACCAAATCTATCAAGCAGTTCTCTTCTCTAACCTGATTTTTGTGCCATTTGAGTTTTCTTGTTATTTGTTGGTGCCTTGTTTTTTAAGTTTTTTTCTCGACTGCATTAATTGTATTCAACCTTCCAATGTCTGCGAAGTTTCACTGTTTTACAATGGGCTGCTTCTCTGACAGCAGAGAGTTGAATTAATTTGAAATAATTATCCATGGATGTATATTATTTTTTAGACATGCCTCCTAAAACGAGGCCAGTGTAACAATGCATTTTCCTACTTTCATTGCAAAGCAGATTTCTATCAGAAACTGTCCTGTTGGAATTGTCTGAAACATCTTAAATATTTTGCTCATTAATAATGCATTAGATGAAGTTTTACAAGTGAAAATAAATAAATTTTAAACAATACACTGATAACAAATTGTTGAAAAAATTTCTTTTGTCACGTTTCTGAATGTTTAGTAAATTGGATTTTATTATAACTTACCTTGCCAGAATTCATCTCCAAATAGTCCATGTCGAATGCGGCTGATGACATTTGTTAAGTTCAATATCAAATCTGTGAATTTTCAGGCAACCCTACGCATCATGGAGAAGACAGTGATAGTTCATTCGATGTAAGTTGTTAACCCCCTAAAAAACATTTTTTTTTTACTTTTATGCACCCATATATAGATCATGTGGGTTCATTGTGCCCTCATTACCGTCTGTCTACCCAGCATACTCTTCATGAGCGAATTTTTGGATGGATTTAACAACAGGCGTGTGCCCAAATGACAATTTTAGTTTTTACATTATTTGCCTGTGCATCTTTAGCCTTGGTACAAAGCTGTATACTAAATATACAGCTTTGCACAGATTTGGGTAAAAAGTGGTAAGATAAAATCTGACACAAAATTAGTGTTATTAAAAACTACAGTCTTCCTTGAGTAAACTAAATTATTCAATGGTGTTGCAGAAAACAGCGTTCTACCGTTGTTCTGCTGCTAAAGTTGTGGAGCCATCTTTAGCGACAGCTTTCGGCGCCATGAAATATCGTGTCACCTATTGGCCAGTTTCTTTTTTCACTGATTCTTCAATCAACTGTTCTTCTTTCACAAGGTTGCATACACGTCACAACAAATCATTGGTGTTTTGTTGGAATTTGAAAACGTGAAAACGCGTGGTGACATCTTTTGGATGATTGGGTACAACTACTATTTAGTCCTGCAGTGGTACCGTAATCGTTCGGGTTAACGCCCTGGGCGGTTAAATTGGCGAATCCAAAAAATCGGGGGAGGGCGGTTAACCGAGCAGTGGGCGGTTAAATAGAAAATCCACCTAAAGTAGGGGATGGGCGGTTAACCGAACATGGGCGCTTATTACGACAGACAACCGCCCTGGGCGGTTAATCTTACCTGGCGATCTAAATCCCGACACGACAATCATACTCGGAACGCGTAGCCCTTTTCAAAGAGCTTTATCGTCACGTCGCCAAATGACTGTGAAAACGTCATAACAGCGGATGATCCCAACAAAGGTTCTCTTGCCCTCAGATTAGTCATTCACTATTAAATTTACAAAATTGCTGAGTAATAGCCCCGTGCCGTCCTGCGGTGCGCAGACGACCAGTCACCACGCAGCCTCCACTAGAATTAAAACTGTTTCAAGATGTGACCCTGCTTAAGTGCGCGCGTGCAAGCTTCACGTGTTGCAGAGGTCAGACATCAAATTTATGGTTACAGTCTCGTACTATATGTAGCTGTCAAGTTCTGAGTCAGAGAGCAGTTTTAAAATTGGTTGTAATAAAAGTTTGAAAAACTTAACTCTGTTGTTTTTTGTGTTTGGGATGTTATAGTCGACACTCCGTGACTCAATGACATTTTCAGCGTATGGTTCTGCGGCTAGCTGTCTTATCTCGACAGCCCGGCATTGCTCTCTTGCCGTTGCGCCAAACATGCTATGCAAAGAAGTAAGACAAGGATCGGGGGTGGTCGAGCCAGTCGTCGATCAAGAATAAAATTTCAAGCAACTGCATAAATATGTTACAAAATGTCAGAAAACAGCAATGTTTCAATTCATTATTCTAAACGATCACCTTACCAAACTTCGTGGTGGAAAAACATTTATTTTTCATGCAAGATGTCCAGATTATCCTATTTATATCACTTGTAATATCGCACTGCGGCACTGTTCGGTCCCGCTGTTATCGCGCAATGTCTCAGTCGGCTGACAATCGTGACTTGGAAATGCCGTCAAGTAATATAACGGCCTCTTTCAATATGCATCTCGTTTTTTATGGCCAAAGATAGTGGCGGTATTCAGCACGCACGTAGGGCCTACGTGTGAGTCACCTGTCAATCACATGTTGGTGTCAAGGTAACATGCACTCCAAAGTGTGGGAACTTGCGCACGTGCACCACTACAAATCAGTCACACATAGCGACAGTCCGACGAAGTAACAAAAACGGGCGTGACTATGTACTTTTAAGCTGTTGTTACGAAAGACCCAGTTCTTTACGATATTCCTCCGTTGCCAATGTTCCCCAAAACTGCGATGTCAAGTCTATTCCCATATTTCCCGGCTCGATGCTCCCTAAGCCCATCCCTGTAACTAGCTGCGTGAATCTCCTACCCACTATCGTCAAGCAGTCTACGTCGTAGATATTTCAGACTCGAATGGTAAGAATTTTTGTTCAGGCTGAAAATGGCCAATGTATAAACAAAATTATTCTGGATGGCTAAAAAGGGGATGTGGAAACGATAATTCACACAGTCACGCTTACGTGGGGGCTGACGCAAGAAATAGTAAAGAACAGCCAGCGACATTAGTTAAATCTGCTAACCAGTTTGACTGAGATGCAATAAGCGAAAAACAAAATTTGACAAGCCGTTTTTTTATTACTTCAAGATCATACACAAACATACATTATTGCCAACGTTTGAATTCAGAAATCGACAGGCAGCAACGAAACCGGTAACCCAGTAAGGCACTTGTACTGTCCCTTCGGTCGCCCCACATCCTCTATAACCCGGCAGTTATATTCATCAAAATATTGAGAATTTGACATCTTTCCATGAGTTGTGAGATTTGTTCGAAATACGAGAGCTTCCCACCTTAATAGAATTTGGAGGTGTGGCAAAACCATTGTCACATTTGCCACATTTCTCTGGCCTGATTTTTTCGAATATATGTTTTATCTAGTGCACTGCAGACGGAAACTCAGCGCGGCAGACAAAGTCGCTGAAAGCGGAGGTTTTGACGCTGGCGGCGTTCTTAAACTTTGCAAACAAGGGAATAAAATAAAGTGACAAAAAGATTCAAGTATTATATTTTGAAGTGAGTTCATGACCCAAGACAATAACTCGTTACCTGTATTGTAATTCAGATTGCTAAACCACCGTCTCGGAGTCCCGGCGTCGTTGCACTCATTGTGATCGTCGATCTTTTTCTAAAAGTCGGGGATTCGCGCGTTTCCTTAGTACTAGGCGCTAAATCTTCATTCTTTAAAAGTCGGGGTTGAGCGCTTAACCGAGAGGTGGGCGCTTAACTGGAAATCTTCAAAAATCGCAGGGGGGCGCTTAACCGAGCAGTGGGCGCTTCAATCGAAAATACACTTAAAGTGGGGGATGGGCGGTTAACTGAGCATGGGCGTTAACCCGAACGATTACGGTAATTTTAGTTTTCACATGATTTTCCTCTGTTTCTTCGCAACATGGCAAAAAGTTTCTATTATAGTGGCAATAATACCTTCCCATTTTCGGATGATTTCGTCCTGTTATATGCCACCTAGAGGCCATTTTTATGATGTTTGAGTCTGGTTTGTGAAGCCTGATTCTTTGTCAGCCAAATCATTCTACACTGTCTCTTAAGAATCATGAAAATGGACATGTGTGTCTCTACTGGGAAGTGCCATAAAGATGATCTTGAATGGGTCTGACTATTGTGGCGCACTCTGGTGACAATTTAAGTTTTTGTCAGTACCTCAATACAACGTCCTTGATGAATCTTTATTAAATTTCGCATGTGTTTCTATTGATGATAGTACAACTGGAGTGAATTTTGGGACAAATTTGACTACTGTGGAGTTGCATTTTGTTTTTAACTTTGCATTTGCCTTCATATCTACCTAGTGGATGTTAATGAAATTTGGGTAATAAATTACATAACATGCACAATAGCACCGGAATGTGACCTATGTCGCACCCCTTTGGCCTTTTTATTGTTTTGTCAACTGCCTCCCTATCTTTCAAACTTGGTGAAGAATCTTGGAGAAAGGTGGCAGGCATGTTCCTGTAGAGGAGAGCATTTCTGTCATGCCTTACGCCCCCTGGAGGCTATTATTAGGCTTACTAGAATTGCTTGGCTAGTTCGAATGTTTAAAAAATTATGATCCCTTCTATCTTTGCGGTATGCGATGCACATGGTGGGTGCATATTAACACTCTGCATTGCTTTTGTTTATATTTGTATCCTCCATGCTGCAAATCAAGTTGCTGCAGAGGTTTTGAAAATTGTTCTCTGTTTACCACTGTCATTTTTTCTCATATACAGTCAATGAACAGTGTCAATTATCTTTGGAAAGGATTTGCAGTAGTTCTCATTTATGATGTCATTAGAGCTGTCTCATGTCAGTGGTAAAAGGACTGGGCCTAGGGTATAATCTCCAAACTCAAGACTCGACTTGAAACTTAACCAATCGCATGATATGAGCACACATTTATAAGTTTTCTCAAAGTGTGCCATAACAGTAGTCAGTTTTGGAGTTGCATTCTAAGTGTAGAGATTAGACCGTGGGTCCTGGAGTCATAACTTTGTTGAAAGTGTCAGTTCAAGTCTGTACAATGTATTTGGGAATTCAGACTAGTCGTATGGTCTCCACAACTTTCTCCCAAAAAATGGTTTTATCTCACTTCAGTGAAGTAAAAAATCTTAGAGAATATACTGTTGGTTGCTTATTGACTTTAATTGTTTTTTTAATATTACTCAACTTTGAGGTGCAAACAATTCCAAAAAAGTTATTTAGAAATAGCAAAGAGGGAACATAAGACCAAGTTTTAGACTCAATTAAGTCACTTTTCATGAAACTGACCCTTGTACTTGATTAGGACCCTGTTTCACCCACTTCACAGATGTCACCGCATGTGCCTGGTGGAACAGTCTCCGAGCAGGGTAAGTCTTCCTTCTCAATGACCAGTTGATTAAATGCTTTTATTCCAAGTGGGATCAAAGTTGTTTATTTTACACCTGTCTAGCACAAAGTTTGAACAGAAATCTGTCACCATGTGGATGCTTTGACGCTGCTTTTTATGAAAATCATAGTCTCATGTGCAGGTTTCACTGAAAAAAATTACATTGCGTCGTGTGTTTGTGTGTGCATATGCACGAGTGTGTTTAACCAGGTAACTGTAACGTTTTCAGACTGCAGTCAGCAATGGCAACAAGAACTGAATTACACTGTGCAATTGTTAGAATACACTTGCAACACAATCACCAATACTTCTGTCCTCTGGCTGAAATGCAGCACAACTTCTGGCATGTTGATCTACTTAGTGTGAAGATCACTTTTCATTAATTGTCAGATTTTGCTGTTCACGATCTGACCAATCAGATGCTGTAGAAATCACAAACCCTCACCACAGAGTGAGCAGACGATGTCAGTACATCAAAGGAGGTAAGAAGAAGCTAAACCAATAAGAGAATGATGAAAATATCAGAGGATAGAAGTATCAGTATTGTAATAAAACGAAATATAGATTGATTCCTCTGGCATTTCATATGGACCTGATATCACCCTCGGGATCGGTCCGTATTTGTATAATTTTTGATTTTTAGTTGGCGACTCAGGTGTATAAGGCATGCTCATTACTACGACTGATGCTTATAAAGTGATAATGATATGCTTCTATGCATGTCTATGGAGCTTTTCTCGCTCTGTAGCAATTGAACAATAAAACATGTACATCTATTGCCATTTTTGCTCTCATGTTTTTCTTTGGCAGCCACTGAATGGCAATAACCCTAGGTGACACTTGAAACACACCTGGTGTATTAACATGTGAAATGTTATACAGTGTATATCTTGTGTGTTGAAAGACCTACAGTTCTCAGTTGTGTGATACTAATTAACATACATATGGTTACATATTGTACTGTTGTGTGTACATTAAATTGCATACAATCAGGTGTAAGGTCTTATGCTACAATTGGCAAAGCGCACATATCTGAAAATTAAGAAATGGGGTAGTTGGGGAATTGATGCTTGTTTCTTAGGTCACAGCAATTTAAACCCTTCGAGAAGAACTTTTGACAATTTCTTATCGGTGCTGTAGTGGGGCGTAGGTGCACATAGGTGCAGCCAACCACCTTTTGGCATTTGAACGTAGCGTCTACGCACTGTAAGTTATGTTCAGTGCTCAAAGTAATACGGTGGACTTTGGGCAGCTACTTACTTCTTATGTTACCACTACAGCACTGTTTCATATTCGTAGTTGGTGTGAATGTACTGAAACTTTTGCACTTCCACTGCAAAATTACGCCATTGCCCCCAAAAGAGTGACTGTTCAAATTCAAGCTCATTTACTATAATAATTAATGATTTTGTTCTCTTTAAATGTCTGTCTCCCTGGGTGATGGTACCTATCTTAGTTACCTTTAGTTACTATCTACTTACTAATACTTTGCTGGGGCTCTAGTGTCCACATCACTTCAAACCACGCTCATTTAGCACAATATCACGTGTACAGTGCAGTAAGAAATTTAATTTTTATTGCATTTGTCATCATGGTATTAGGCTCACAAAAATATTTCTAGTTAAAAAATGAGGGCTTGATCTGGTGGGAAATCGGGAGCACAAGGTTGTAGTAAAATGTACATGATAACGTCACATGAAGAGTGAACTTGGCACAGATGCGCGTGCTTATGAGAAAATTGCTTAAATAATGTCGAAATTAAATCAAATTCAGTCAAAGTCATGCCAAATACTGTGAAGATCTCTGGAGAATTCAGAAAAATTTGAAGCTCTAACTTGTGTTTCTGGATAATATCTAAAGAACTGATTGACAGATTTCTTCAAAACTCGACACAGAGGCATGTGATAAGATTGCCCGGGCATTTTTTGATTTTCGGGCAGATTCAGCAACTGTTCTCAAGGGGTTTGCACGTGTTATTTGCAGATGATATGTAATGAAACTATTGACAGATGTCAATGAAAATTGAAATTGACATAGGCGATGTCAATGTGCCAGACCCTTCGTTTTTGAGTGGATTTGTCCACTGCAGCAATATGACAAGGGGTTTTAAGTGCTATTTGATGGAAGAGTGTTTGTAGGTGACCATGTGCCAGCACTGTTTTGTTTTCGACGGATTTTTCAAGTTTTGCTTTTGGGAAGGGTGTTTCCAGACGATATCTAGAGAACTGATTGACGGTTTTCAATGAAACTTGACTCAGAGATATGTGACGACAATGCGCCAGCACCATTTGATTTTCAGGCTGATTTATCTACTGCAGCACCTGGTGGTGGTCCTTAGAAATGTATCATTTGTGATGCGCTGTGGACGCAAATCTATGCCCCAGCGTTTCTCCTGATGAAAACCTCCGGAACTAAGCAGTTTGGCGCGTACTCTTGATCAAATAAATGTAGTAATTTAGTTGATAAAGAAGGATTTATTGTACATTTAGATTGCCTTTAACTCTATACGGAGTGGTTGGTGCATGCCTGCCAAAAACTAGCTCTGCCCTTGTACTAGATCTATTAGACTGTGTAAGAACTTTTTGACTAATCGATCCTTGCATGCTCTCTAACTCTTCCAGAATCTTTGGATTATTCTGATGCGAGTAACCTTGTGAGTACATTCTGCTTTTAATTTTATTTCAATACAGCATGCGCTGATTGCTTTTTCAGTTTTTCAGTAGACAGGGGTGGATCCAGGATTTTCGAAGGGTGTGGATAATTCAGTAGTGGTCTTAAACCCCCTTTCTTCCTGTAATTAATGACCTCTGTAACAAAAACCCTTTTAGCATCATCATTTTGTGAACAGTTCCTGATTTAGGAAGCTGTAAGAGGGGGTAACCACAATTTCCAAAGGACAAGGATTCGCAATAGTCGGCAGCAGTTATTTACTCATTGCTACAGGAGGTTTGAGCAATGAGTGGACTCCTTGTCGACAAAATTTAAGATCCACCACTGCACAGTTGGTGTTACCATTAATGTAGCATCTAGCTAATGTACGGTGAGCTTAGCTGTCTCATCCAAAGATTTTTGGCGGTACTTAATCCCAAGATCGACTTCACTGTTCTTGACTTTTTTGAAGACTGCAACCTATGAGGGGGGTGTGGGTGGTCACCCAGTCCATTTTCCAGGATCCACCTCATGTAGGTTGTTGACAGCCAGCATGCAGGCTCTAGAGAAAGTGTTCAATGAATGTCCCCCAAAAATCACGATTTGTTTTGCTGATCCAAGTTTTCATTGTGTCATATTACAGGCTGTAGTCTCACCTTCGACAATCTATATTAAATGGTTACATTTGTAAATTTTGTTTTTACAAGTGCGTGTGTTTTTAGAACATCTCTCTGACCACATCCATGTCATCAATTGCCAAGACGGATTTTTTGTTTTATGTGATGTCACCACGAAAAACCTTAGAAGCAAACTGTGACACACACGACAGCTGCATACAACGGTGTTCTTCTGAATGCTGTTGTCGTCAGTCTTTCATTGGTTACTCTGTGTTGTCGCTGTAATGCAACTGTGTGAAAAGCTGGCTTCACCTAACATTTCATGTGCCTTTGTTTGTGTTACTGGATGTGTTGTTATTTAGCATTGCTGCGGATCTGTGGATTGCGCAGTACATCAAAAATAACCAAAAAAACTTGAAGAGGCTGCTGAAAACTTTATACAACACTTAGATAAAAAATAAAACCACAACAAAAAACAGAATAATTCAGATTTCTGTAGGGAATATACCTTTAGAAGCAATCAGTAAATTCCACTCAGTTCTGTAGTAAAATTATGTAAAACTACTTAAAATCTCACCAACTTGGGATGAATGTTATTGGTTTTACCGATACCCTTCATTCGAAGTAATAATAAACTTAAAAGTCTTTGAACATTGTTAAATTATGCCCACGATTTCTCAAAAAGTTGTAGTTAAAAGTACCGTATAGAACTTAGACATGGATCCCATATATTTAGGGCTACACAGAAATGGAAAAGATCAAATTTTGCTTCTCGAGCATTATAATTGTACTGTACAAGCCAAAAGGATTCAGACGAAATGACCCAGAATTGCCCATCATGACCGCTTAGCTGAAGTTGATTCAGAATTCACCGCCAGAGTAGTCTCCCCTGATGACTGAGAATGAAGGAGAATTAACAAAAAAGTTAGTCGGTCAAGCCATTCTATAATTGACCTATCGCCAGGATTTTGAGGGATGGATGAACTGACCAGTCAGAATGCAGCAATCTTGACACACCTTCGTTTACAAGCTACCATTTTACTCAACAAACAACACGTTGCTGGGTAAAACTTGTTTGTCAACTTTTGGCGAGGGGGCGGAGCTTGCGATAGAATATTGGTTCCCTAACATTTGCTGCCAGTAATTTTTGCTGTTAACCAAATTACTAGTAGCCATCATGACGGAGAAAGCAGTATCTTGTCTGATTACTTTTGACTTGAAGTATATAAATTAATTTGGTTACAGATGCTTAGTAAATACTCTTTGTGTTACAAAACCTCCAAACTGGTCCTCATGCTACCTTAGGGTGATTCTCAACTTAACGTGAAGACCTGATAAAAATCAATTAATGGAGCTTCTGAGTGAGTTGTCCCTACCGATGAGGCCTGTTCCTCATGCATTTGATCAGTAAGGACCTTTTTCTGAGTCAGATGTCGACTAGGTCCTGACAAATTAATATCCGCCTTTCATGCTATCATTTTCTGTGTCATATTGTTGTTTCTGAAGAGATATCATTTCAATCCTCACATGTGATCAGATTGTGTATTTATGGGTATTATCAAGTGAGGATTTATGTGTGTTATTAAATATACATTTATTAGACATATGATTTATGTGTATTCACTATTAATACATGTATGTATGTGACATAGTGTTTGTCGACTGTAACCAGGTTAATGCCCGAGTCATACATTTGGGCATTAAAAGGGGAACTTTTTGTTAACTCTGAGGTGGACGATTTAACAAATGGAGACATTAACTAGACCAGGTACAGTAGATGACGAGGCTATTGTCCACTTTTAATTTATTCCTTGCCTGTGATTCTCAACTGAGTTTCATAATGGTATTCATCGTGTTTCATTCACATTTAAAACAGTCTGCACCCTGCTAAAAAAGAAAAGTCAATTTGTTGTTCACTCTCACAAAATTGGTCTCTTAATAATCCTAATCATGTTAGGATTCAATTTTATTACGAGCTCAAGTTGCAGGCGTCGCATACTTGTATGAATGGTCAACTTGGGTCTCGTGAAAGTTATTGCCTGGGGCCACTGCTATCGTCAACAATTAAAGAGCGGTTTCGTCGCTAATAGTTTGCTTATATTTTGCTCGAATAATCACCAATTTAACTAGAAATAAGTTTTATGTCAATTAGGACGTGTAAATGTTCTCAAATTGTGACATTAAAAAAGTCTTCTCATACACGGGATGCATCAGCACTCCCTTTACTCCAAAGCTGGTATGAATGATTGAATTAACTTTGCAGTTTTCATACTGGAGTTAAGTTAGTATGATAATGAAAGGGTCTTTAGAAAGTACTGTGTGCCTGTCATTGTGTCCACTATCTTAGGCTTATTGCATTGGAAATGCAAGGGTATTGTATTCCTCTGTCTGCAGGTGATCAAGGTGAGAGGTGTATTAAGGAAACTTTTAAGTCATGCTGAGAACTATGGTAAATGATAAAATCATCCTAGTGCCAAATTTTAGAATCAAGAAATTTCAGTTTTTTTTGGAGTTTCCATCCTGAATTCAAGAGACTGTCCCAAATTGGAGAATTTTTAACCATACTTAGTGGGCTCCCGCATTTTGTAAACCAGTTTTCTCTGCTGAATACAATTGTATCACATTGGTTCTCAAAATCCCTCCGATCAATGTAAGTGTATTGCTTGGGCATGCACACGAGATAAGAGAGGAAACATTTGTAGTTTTGACCTACTTATACGAGGAAGTATCCATTATGTCTTTTATTGCAAGATTTATAATAGCAGTGTAGTTCATTGATAGCTGGTAAAAGGATGTGGCATTACAGTGTGCAGGACTACATTTTGAAGGTTTACTAGTTATTCCTCGCTGGATTTGTGTACGGTGGATGCATGGCCATGTTGGCACGTACATGGTTAGGTAAAGGTATGTGATGGGCATTATGTCTGAGGTATTTCAACCCTCTCTGTGCTCACAATGTGAGCTCCGCATAGTTAAACTCTCTATCCAATCAGCTCAGCTTTTGAAAACTGCAATATGAAAACCACGTTTTTCGTGCGTTTGTTAAAAACTGACATTGCTCAATAGACTGACGTGAATGTGACATTTGTAGGTTAGTGTTCTGTGCTGAAAATAGAATACTGGCAGTTCAAAGACACCGACACTTAACCATGAAGGATTAGCTTTCTGGCCAGGAGTGAAAGACAAATCAAGCTATGCATGGGTAGACAATATCTCCTTTCACCTTTTATTGTCTCACAACCATTGTGTCCTGAGGAGGCTTTGTTTAGTGTGTATATTTTGATACCATGTTGATTTATGATAGATTTGAAAGGGGTATTTCCCTGGCTGTTTATCTGGTAATGTTGAATTCTTAACCAAAGCATTTTGGAGTTTAAAAACATTATCTGTATTCTCTCATACCTAGCTTCTATTGTGAGTATGCCGTATCATGACCTGATAAGCCAGGCTGGGGACTGCTTTCAAAAGATTAGCTCAAGTCTTAGGTTTTCGTTGATAAAATGGCTACTACTTAATTAAGCAATTTTGAAAATTCTTAAGACATAGTGTAATTTTCAGTCCTTTGTTCAGATTTTATGGTTTCCATCAGGGCCCGGTCTCTAATCTTTGTACTCGAAACAAACTCGAAACTATTTTTGGCAATTTCTCTGCTCCTTTTGTGCGAACTTAAGATAATTGGTTATCAGACTGTGCTCGAATACATTATAGTTTATGCATAGGAGTTTCTAGTTCAAGTTTGCCCTTGAAGACCCTTATATTCGTGCTACAAACTCGAGTAAAAACTCGAAATTTCGAGTTCAAACTCGAACTTATTGCTTTAATATTGGGTTTACAAACTGTGAACTAAGGGCAATAAATTATCTACGTAAGTTATTGTGTACTCGAGCATAGAATAATAGACACTTATCTTGAGTTCGCCAAAAAGTAGAATACAAAATGCCAAACCTAATTTCGAGTTCCATTTCGAGTAAAAAGATTGGAGATCGGGCCCTGGTTTTCATGTCCCAAAAGAAAATAGAAAAGTACTGCCTTGACACTTTTAAATCTTTTGTTTATATATGATCTGATAAGAGACAGTAATTACCCTCACTATCATGGTCGTAGGAAAGGGGGGGGGGCGGGGCTCATGCTCCCCAATAATTTGCAGGCGTCAGGGTTTAACCACAGCAACTGACATACAAAAGCGTGGGAACAGGGACAGTCAAGAAAAGAAAAACATCAAAACAAGGAGAAGAGAACAAATCCAGAACATTTGACAACTGTCTCTGCATGAAGGCCCTGGCCATTACATTGTCGTTAGGGGGCTCGCTTTTTGTGGCATACGTTACCTAAGTACACTTGAAAACGTGCACTTTATCATTCATACGTCATATATTTCGAAAAAAAATCGAAAGCATTCGTAAAGCACAGCTTTTGCAGACTCGAGTGTATTTAATTTACTAGGTTTTTAAATTCAATAAGACAATTTTGCGAATGCAAAACAATATTTTTCCAGAGACCCAGCTCTCATGGCTCAGGGAGGGGATAATGGATACAACTATGGCTCTATTTCTTTTGTTGTTTCCTCAAAATGGTATATCACTTTAGGAAAATTGATGACCTTATAGATTGCATCAGTCGCTGAGCATGTCTTGTTTTTTGAAAGCATACGTCTTTTCATATTTATTGGCCCCGCTCTTTAAGGGGAAACTCCTGGCCTCAGTGGAAGTGTATCATTTTCCCTAGCCACCAGAAACTGGACTACCCGTTTTTCAACAAGGGATATTGAAACAACTCCAAACTAAAAGGCACTTTACCATAGACCTCCGGACATCGCTCTTTCAAAAATACCTTCAAAGAATGACGCTGAAAAATGAACTTTTCCCAAACTGGATCATAATAAACTGAACCTCGAACGTAGATCCAGTGCAGATAGAAGGCACGAAGCTAAGCTGTTTGTCTCAAGCATTTTTGTGTCAGTGAGTCATAGCTGAGGTGACCAGCGCTTAGCCTAGCTTAAGTTCATTCAGTTTGTATTTTCATACTCATCCTTTGGCAGATCTCAACTACAGTGGCTTGAGGACTTGAGGGAAGTGATATGTGTAAATGTAACAATTTCATTGAAATGTCACAACTGTTAAATTTCATTGTTACAGTTCAAATTGCTAGGAATCTCCTAAAATGCAACAGTTTGTTACATTTGTTGTTATTGTTACAATTTACCCCCCTAAATTCCTCTATGGTATCAGGGCCTTATGTAACCTAGTGAAGAGGTTCACTCATCTGATGAAGAGTCTACTTAAGATAAGTGAGAATGGAATGTGGATAAATCTGGTTGGGCTGACCACCTGACACTGGAGATATTCAAAAGATTTTATCAAATCGATCCTTATCTTGTTTAAAGGGGATGTTTACAGCATGCTTTCTGTTTGTTATATTAGATTTGACTGCCTTGCATTTTTGGTTTTGGTTTTGGTTTCAAAGCTATAACTGCAAACACAAGCCTCATATAAATCAACAAAATAACAAATCAAACTACCTTCCATTGGGACAATGAAACTTTTGAATTTTGCTATCAACTCACCTCTTTGAAACAATACTGTAGCCATGCCTCAAATGTTTGATTTAACTCCCCTGCTAAATAGTAAAGTGAGTAATGGTTGGTGTCTAACCCAATGCATGACTGGTGATGGCTGTCGGTGGGATGCGTTTCTTGAAAGTTACTGGACACTTTAGCCAGAAATTTGGTGTTAGGCTCCACACAACTGTTTCAGGAATATAATTTAATATCATTTGGGCAAAAGAACAAAGTATCTGAGAATATACGCATTAGATAGTTGCTGGCTACTGAGATAATTTCTGTGAATTATTTCTAGACTGATGCTCTCATAATTTCTTGGCTAAACCTTTTAGAAATTGTGAAGCGGAAGCCCGAGAACAAATTTCTGACTTAAACAAGTCTTTGGAAAGTGTAGAAAGACAAATTTGGCAGCGATTTTTATCCGAAATTGGTGAGATTTTACCTAAAAATTTACTGTGTTCAGCAGCAGGTCCCAGGCAATGACCATAGTTTAGCTGAATGGCTGTTTTAAAAGCTAGAGTTCCTGTAATTTTGTTATTTATTAAGAAGTTAATCAGTTCAAGATGGAAATTTTCTCAAGTCCAAAAGTTCAGGGACCCCTGGAACACACAAATTGTTGGATTGGTATGAAACTGTCATCAACTGTTGCCAGCTCCATAGAAACACGTCTGTCAAATATCACAAAGTTCTTGCAAAGGGCTTTAAGGAAATACAGCCACAAACGCAAAAAAAAAATCCCCAATAAGGGGAGCCAGAGTAGAGAAACCTGTCCGAAAAACAATGTCAGACACGGTCTCCTCATTAGGAACAAACCTGCCAATTTTCAAAAGGATTCTTCAAGCGGTTTGACAGATAAGAAGGCGGACTGTTGACAGTTCACAAACAACAGGAAAGACAACAGTTCTGAAATTGCAAACAAGAGCAGTGTGGAGCATTGAAATGCACTTATGACAGCACTGCAAATGGCGAGCTTCTATGTATCATAAAATGGTCATCAGATGGCCCACAATGTGTCAAACCCGCTGGAATTGAGACGGTGGTGTCGTTTTAAAAGTCTTACTGTAAATCACATTCATGAAACAGACTCCTGGTATAGTGACCCAGACAGAGGTTTTGTAACACACTGGTAGTTTGCTAAACAGAGACATTAAATTGGCTTTAAACTATCCACGATTTGTCATTAACTTGTGCATATTTTGGATGTTTCCCAATGTACATTTGCGTGGAGCTGCCTGTGTCTTAAGTTATTCAGCTTGTGAGCATGCTATTTCATTTTGCTGTTTGCTATATGTAAAATATGAACTATCAAGCAACTGAAATCTCACCACTATAAAACTCCCTCCATAACACGTGAACTTTTGGTGGCGCTGAATGTTTGTCCACAAGATGGCGTTTCATGTCAATTGTCCACAAAATACACAAAACAGCTCATTTCAATATGTCATTGCTGTATTACCAAAGTGTCTTTTACATCAACATCATTTTACATCTCACTGCTCCAACAATCCTGGATTTATACTTTATTGCACATCAAGTTAATTCTTGCCAATTCAAATTATCACCGATTACTGAATAAAAGCAATTTGTGGCTAACTGGGAAGCACCCTCAAAGCTAGTTTATAGTGAAACAGCACAAGTGAAGGTAAGACACACTAAGGTGATACATTGTGAATAATGAAAATACTGCAGATAGAGAATATATACAACACGTGAAACTAAGGTGAATGACAATTTGCCAGGTGGGTGATACCCTGCCAATTTTCAAGATGGGTAACCACACATTCCTTATATACATACATATCAGAACACATATCAATATACTGGTATATATAAAATGGTATGGGTTACGAGGAAGGGTTAATTGAGAAATTTAAGATAAAATGGAGTCGACTAGCAAATGAGGACGATGGCAAAATGTTGTAGTGAGACAACTGAAATAAACCACGATACGTAATATGCACCAATAGGAAAACAACTGGGTTACACATACTGAAGGCATGTAAGTAGTTCAGAAAAAATATAGATCTGTACTTCATTGCAAAATTAGAATACTTAGATTTCTGCCTTTTGATAAAACATTTAGGGTATATTAGGTATGTGTTTTTCTTTAGCTAATTCGCAATTTACTTTTTTTTACTAAACAATACAAGGCTCCAGACCCTATTTATGATGATCCACACGAGGACGCCGGTAGTCACCATAGGCACCCACATGATGATGCCTATAGTCACCATAGTCATCATAGCTACCATCCAGAACAGCTGGCTGTACCTCACAATACTTATCCCAATGACCTTGTTTATGATGACCCAGATGGAACCGGTGCTGTGCATGACTTTGATTATGACGACCCAGATGCATGGAGTGGCATGCATGATGCTACTCACAGGTCCTCTGGGATAGTATGTCCAGTGCCCTATTCATCTAATCTGTCAACAGAGTCAAGTGAGTCTTCCCGTGCACCTCCAAGCTGCGAAGTCAATGCTAGCGTTCTCCTTCCTTGGTCACGTTGCACTTCCCGTGTTCTTTTCAATGGGTAGAGGTGTGTCGTCATGCATGCAAAATCCAGACCTACTTAATATCTGTGCAGACTGTCTGTATGCAAGATAGTACCAGATGTCGAAAACCTCCCGAGACAATACCACATATTAGTTAAAATAATGTGATGAGAAAAATACCTACACAGGAGGGCGGCACATCCCTACCTACCCTTTCTGATTGTGAGAACCCCTCCACCCGACCTTGCACTAATAGAAAATTTCTCTTTTCCATGTCTTCTCTTGTCATTTTACTATATGAACTGGTCTTGCTTTAGATGAGCAATGACGGATGTGTGATTTTGGCCATTGAAATCTTAGTACACTAAACAAGATTTGCACGCAAGTGGACAAGGAACCATGCACTATTTACCCCCAGAGTATCCAGCAAAGTTCTTGGCACATCAAAGGCTTGATGTCGCCGTCACAGAGTGAAGGAAGGGAGCTATTTGCTCTTCACCATGGGCTTTGGTGAACATCCTGGATGAGATAATGTGGTCGTAAAGCAACACACCTGTTTAGCGTACGGGTTTCAAATTAAAAAATCAAACATTAGGCAAAAGACCAACGTGACTGGTTTCAAAATTGAAAAGTAAATATTAGCCATCTTTGAATTGTTAAAATCAAAGCATTATAAGAAAAATTAACGAATAGATTTTCTTCAGCAACACGGCTAAGCAACGAGCATTAATTTGTGAATCGATTATGACGGGTTAGTCAGTCTGGCATTATAGGCTCGCTTAGGCGTTTGGGTAACAAAACCGAAAATGTTAGCGTACGATTCGTCTCCTGGCCCTTGGGTTTACTATTTCAGGTTAGGCGAATGGGTCATTTCCAAAAACATATGTGTTACATATGTGTTGAAATTTGTGTCTGGTAAAGCTAAGTTATATTCGATGGTAGCATGTCACCAATATGGGGCATCGTTTTTGTACAAGTAGCACATAATATTAATAATGCTTCACCATTTCATACCAAATTTTGAAAATTTATATGAGTGTTCGCAACAGTTTTAGATATTTTTTTTACTTTTTAAATTGAAATCTATTCAAAATTGGCAGAATTTTACCATAACTTAATTCACAGTTGTCCCAACCTGGCCTATTGTTTAATAATGCTCTCTAATCTGATAATAGATCTTATCCACCTTGAGTGGTTGATTACAATCTTTTATTATGAAGTGGCCTTTGTTCACAGTGGCCATTTTTTTAAGGTTTTATAACCAGGAAACTGCAAAAGAAGGACACACTGCTTAGTCAAATAACACCTTTTAATGGTATCGTTCTGCCTCATTCTGAAGGTCAGCAATATTTAGTTAGCAGAAATGACACCCTTAATAGCATGTATCATACTATTTATTTCATTTTTACCATTTTATTCAGTCTGTGCCCATATCTCCGCCTGTTCTGTCGGTCTTACCCTGTCGATAGTTGTCACGTTAATCTTTGAAAAACATGAGGAAAGAACGACGTCACTAGATCCTGCAATGAGTGTCCATTGCTATTCAGACAAGGGTGTGGTAGTGCCTATGAGGGCATGTCAAAGTACATTGGTTTTGGCAGCGTGCTCTCCTTTAAGGGAGGTGCAAGTGTAACACAGACAGCTGTTAACTCGGGTCACGAAAAAAATGTTGGAAGACGATCGAAAGTACTAGACTCTTTTCCAGCTGTACTTTGAGGGGTAGCGTGGTTTCTGCCTTCTATTAGATATTGTAGGTGGTGCTGAAAGTTTGTTCAACAAAAGCTCTAAAACATGGTGCAATGCAGTATTATATCAATGAGTCACCTTTATGTCAAAAGTATGCTAAGTTAAAGTGACATGTTAACATTTGAATGACGTGCCTATTCTGCCAAGCTCCAGAAGGTTCTTTGAACCTTTTGTTCTGATCAAATTGGGAAAATTCTCCTGCAGGTTTCTCTGCAGGAGTTAGGCGATGCCCCCTGGTGCTGGAAAATCCTTAAATTATACACAATTGAAATTGTTTGGCAATGGAAGTGCTGGATTTTCGTGATCATCAAATTACTCAATAATGCAGTAATTCGTCATCTATTGCATATTTCGCACAAATGATTGACAAAATCGTCTCTTGTCTTCTTTTCAGAGGCTGATTTGACCTAAATGCAATTTGCGAAAAGTTTACCAAACGTTTTTTTGTGATATTACACAATGTACACAACACAAATATTAGACAAAATTTTCTTTATCTTAAGTTTGTCAAGAAATTTGACGATATAAAATTTCATTTGTCTGTCATATTGTGGGCTAAATAGGTGCGAAAAAGAAAGTGTAACTGAAAAAGACTATTTTTGGTATCGCAAACATTAAACAACGAAAATGCGCATGCATTGGAAATTTTTTTCCTGAAATCAAACACTGAAATTCCTTGAAAGCCTTAGATTTGTTAGAACCTCAAGGGGAATAATCGTTGACAAAGACTATGTTTTTTATCGTTATGTAGAGTTTCATTAATTTGTAACTTATACAATAAGATAAGTGGGATTTCATGTATTCTTCGAAATGTTTGCCAGAAAAGAACATTCCGCTTTTTATAGTGAGCTGGCTTGCAGTATATGTGTCTGAGTATCAAAACTATAAAACTTTTCACCAAGGCAAAATGTGAACTGAAAATGATTGGAGATTTTTTAGTACATATGACCAAGATATCTAGTCTTTCAAAATTAAAATCCCAAAGTTAGAGACTTATTGTTTGAGTTAAATAACTGCAGATTTGTGAAAGGGAATTGTTCTTCTATGGAGAAGCTTTGTAGAATACACTTTTTCACGTCAATCATTTGACCTTTCCTGCTGGTACAGAAAAGACAGGGCAGAAGATTAGAGTAATAAGTTGGTAATTGCTTTTAGGTGATTAGAGCAGGATTTTTTCATTTCTTTATTGCAATACAGGTTTGCTACATTCTGTTTGGTACTTTTAAAAAATATATGTATTGAAATTGAGTGTTTTGGTGGTATGCTTGAAATGAGTACAACCTTTTCTGAGCCTGAGTAGTTAACTTTTTATTCAATAATGTAGATCTGAAATGTTTATGTTTTATTTAAAGCCGTTTCATGGTGCTATGCAGCAAAAGCCATCTCTGCTCTACGCTGTCTTTGTTCAGTTTGATTGTTTAATTTTAGGTTCCAACAACTCGAGTGGCCTTGATTCCGACGAATACGAGAAGCCTTGTCTACCAGGTATGAATCAAACAACTCTTTAGAAAAGGAGATCAGTTTGTGTAAACTTAAAGCTGCTAGTACCTAAGTACTTTTTGATTTTGACCAATCACAGTTTTGAAATTTCTGCCTTTAGTCAAGTAAGAGACAATTTTTAGGCTTGGAAAGAATTACTAACAGACGTAAAATCTCACCAATTTAGGACACAATATGGGAGACTAGTGAAATTTTGTATCGTCATTTTTCCAAGAAAGATATAAAACACCAATTTAAATGATTTTCGGTGTTCAGGTTCTGTACCAGAACTACCGTCAAACAAAATTTTGAAAATTTGTGGGTATTCACAACAAGGTTAGAAGTCCTTGAAAAATGCGAAAAGGGCATTTTGGCAATTATTTTTGTCCGAATTTGGTGAGATTTTACCGTGCTATCAATTGATACCACTGAGTCAGTAAGTTCAAGCTTGCCACAGTGGGTCATTCTATGCAGCAAGCATAGTCTTGGCCAATAATGATTTATCAGGGCTTTCCAACCGCATAAACCACTGACCATCTCAGCAAGAAAAAAGGTGAGACCAGTTTTAAAACTGTAAGTGGTCTATATCAAAAGTTCACTGTTGGGTCTATAGGTGCTTCAAGTGTCACTCAGTGTTTATTAGGTTATGGTAAATTTATTAACTTTAATTTTGAGTCATATTTACACTAGCAATTTAGCTGCAGATGTAAGCTAATCAATGTGCTTCAAGAGGCCGAGACTGCAATTGATTGTGTGAAATTGAGAACTCTCTCATCATAAAGCCTATACCAGTTCGAGACAAAATATAGGCTTGAAAAAACGTCTCTGTTCGTGACTCAGCTATAATGACCTGGGCCCGGGTGTAATCTTTGTACTCGAAATCAAATTCAAAGTATTTTTGTCATACATTCTGCTCTAACTTATGCTTATTCAATATAAATGCCTATTATTCTTTCAATTGCTAACATGTACAGCAGTATTTACAATATTGTCGATTCTGTTGTAGATCCATCCCCATGAAAATTGTGGTTAAAATGTTGTTGATTCTGTTGTAGATTCACCTGCTATAAGGCGTCCTGCTCCTCCGCCTAAGGAAGATACTCCGCCCCCTCGACCACCTAAACCAGGACAGACTAATGGTGCCCCAGGGTTAGCTCCTCGGCGTCAGGTAGAAATTAAGGCCATGTTTAAAATATTTTAATTTCCTCCTCTCATCCTCCCTGTATTCTACTGAGATGGAAGAGTAGGCGAAATGTGTTGTTTTTGTGGCATCTAATGTTAGTGTAAGTTGTGTGATTAATATGATTGGTTTAATATTACATCTTCAAGATGTAGAAACAATTCCGTAGCCTCACCCTTAATTTTGACTGATATTCTCTGAACCCCAGTGGTGCCAGCAAACATTATAGTCGGTGGGCCAGATCTCATAGCGTTCATCCTTGTGAGTACTTTGGGGGGGCAACCTAGTTTTTTCTATGTGGCTAGATAATATACCTGTGGTGCAAATTCCAGACCCGCACTCCTGAACTCCACTCTTGAGCCGAAAATGATCCTTACCTGATGACTTAACTCCATGCCTGTTGGCCATAGTCTAGTCTTTGATCTTAGTCTGGTTGAGGAATCTGGTCAGCTCTTGGGTATGAAATATCTTCTGGGCGTTTGTATAGGTTAGGGGCACAGGTACGGAATTTGTGCCATGCGTTTGATGTTTGCTGGTCTGTGACTGGGCTTTAGAGGATTGTTGCTGGAGTTTAGAGGCACAGCCATGGAATTCTTTCTACCCCTGATCTTGGAAGGTGTTGAAGTTGCTTCTTGTACACCTTTTCGTGACTGGACTCGCTTCTTTGTGGTGCTAAATATACCTTTTTCACAAAAAAACAAATTCTTTTACAAATCTTAAAGATTGTAAATAATTTTTGTTGAATTTCACATGTGGCGTATGGTTATTGGTTGAAAGAGAAACAAACGATTATTATTTAAGCCTAATCATAGTGTATTCTAAATTTCAACTGCATATTGATTTTAATGAATTAATTGGAATTTGTCTGGGCTTATAAAGTTAATACGTTTGCTTCAGCATAGTACGTAAATGAAAATAAATCATCCTTGCTATCTAAATAATATGCATTCAAGTAGATATTTAATTTTTTTGAATCTCTTGAATGAAATTGTATGGTATATCATGAATTATTGAAGATTGTATTTATCGAAGGTCGTTGATTGGTTTTAGATGCCTTCAGCATCTGATGACAGTGACGATAACGAAGATGACTATATCACCCCAGGTGATCCCCCATGTCCTTCACAAGATAACCCCCCTGAAACTGCGCCCCCTCCACCGTTGCCTATCCATTCTCCTCCTGAATCAGATGAAGTCCCACCGATGCGCCCCTCAGTGCCAAATCGCCGTGACCACCCAGTTCCTCCACCTTCGCCTGGTTCCCGCCCGCCTGCAAAATTTCCCCCTGCTGAAAATACAATCACTCCTCCACCCTTGCCTCCGTCGCGACCTGTTGAAAAGAAACCTGTTGCACAAATTAAACCCCCTGTGAACCATAGACGGTCACCTTCTCCTGCTCTAAGTGTCCCCGAGAAGAAAGATAAACCCAATTTGCCTCATCCGCCTTCGCCAGTTAACTCTACTCCATCTACCACCAGTCCCACATCACCAAATCCCCGGGTCCCTTTGTTACCAGTGCCAAGGAATAAACAAACGGGGAACGAGGTAAGTGCACTACTTAAAGTGTTAATAAATCTACATTCTTTTGATGAAATTACTTACTATAGTTATAAAATTGGTCTCATTTTGTTCCCTCTTGAGGTGAGAAGTGATTTTTAGTCATGCAAGGAGCTTACGGTCTATTCTCCCTTGAGACCATCGTCAGGTAATAAAGTAACACTTCATGGCAATTCAACTTGCAAAGCAGTTTTCCAAGCCTATAAACCACACATAGGAGCGTTTTGAGACCAACTTCATAATGCTAAGCACGGGCAGCGCAGCACTAAAAAAAGTGGGGGCTGTAACCCCCCTCCCCTCTGTAGTGCACTACCCATAGACCATGGACAGCGCAGTTCTGAAAAAGAGTAGGGGGAGGCTTTATCCTCCCAGCCCCCTATGGTGTGCTGTCCATGCTAAGTGATATAAAATGAAAATATGTTTTTGCAACAAAAGGCAAGTTAGGAACTGCTTTAAGCCACACAATTATTAACTTTTTGTGCAGAACATTCACTTTTTCTGATCATCCTTCTACTTTTTAGACTTTTTGTTATCCAATATTAAAACTATGTAGACACTCCAGAAATCCTACAAAGTAACCCAGCATTCCCTGTCATGCAGACTGAAGTGCAAGTGGAATGTACTGTCAATGTCATTCATGACAGTAAATTTACCAAAAATTTGTAATCAAACTTCGGCAATAGAGTTGGTATAAGTTCCAAAATCAATGTTTTCCCATTGCCTGTAGCAGGTAAAACACCAGCCATCTTGTTTTCTTCAACAAAAGCTTTCACACAGGCATTAAACTAGTTCTTGGAACGCCTTGCTAGCTGACTTACTTTGCGCCCCCTAGAGGCCGTTTTAAGTTTAGTAAGTACTGCTCTCTTTTATGTAAATGTTTTAAGTAATAATCATCCCTTGTTACTGTGCTGTATGCAGTGACTTCAGTAATGCTCCATGTTGGTCTTGCAGTATATTGGTTCTGTTTTTAGCCTCTGCCTTTCTATCAACCTAACAGTTTAAAAATTATTTGGAATTTTTTTAATGCTTTTCTATTGACAGTGCTGATGATGATTTTTGGACCTTTTCTTCCACTGCTTTGCCCCCTAGTAGCAGTTATATTTCTTTGCATCAATGTCTGGAAACTTTAATGAAGGAAGGATCTTTATAAAATTTGTAGGATAAGGTTTTATCCTGGATAGAACTCTTGCACATTTTTAGTGAGTTCTGACTTGTATGCCCGCTTCTCTATCTTCCAAACTCTTCAAAGAATGATAATAACAAATGAATTTTCAAAGGTGGCGTCAATCATCGGTTGGATCTGACTGCTGCAGCACCCCCTTGTGGTAATTTTATTTGGTTTGCATCAGTTTCTACCTGGGGTCTGCTTCACGAAAACTGACATTTAAGTTTGACACTGAAGTCTTAAAAGACTTAAGTAAAAAATTTGATCTTGTGCTCCACAAAACTATCTCTAAAAAGATTATAATATGTCACTTCAGCAAAAACACAAGATGTCTGAAAGTATACACATTACTGATAGCTTCTTAGATTGTTTTATAAATTATTTCTAGACCGTGATGCACCTGTACTTGACTAAGCATTTTTGAGCAACTGTGAAGTGGCGACATTAGGTCAAATTTCTGTCTTAAGTCTTCAATCGCGTTTCATGTAACATAATCCAGGATTAAATTTTACCAGCTTTTGGGTGACTGTACTTCAACCTGAAGACTCGATTTCTTGCTAAATTAATGTTCACTCTAGTTCATGGTAACGTTCCCTTTCTATCTTTGCTGTTTCCAACATACAAGGTGGCGACATATCCACGCTTTGCTCTTGTTTGTGTAGCAGCCTGTCTGCTGGCAGATAAGTCAAAGCAAACGTTTGCATACACTACCAGCAGGTACTCCAAGAGGAAGAACAGAAAAAACAATCAGTAAAAGATCGCATTGCTCAGCTGAACAAATCTAGTCACACTGACTCTCGGGCACTTATTAAGCCCAAGCCGATAGAGAAGCCCAAACGACTGCAACCCTCAGACAGTAGCAAATGTATGCCAGCAGAGACATCTAATGCACCGAAAGCAACAAGTTCTGCATCAGCTAGAGTAGATGATGCACCACCTAAACTCCCTGCACCAAGGCCTGGCAAACCAGGTTTGTATATATCTCTCTCTCTCTCTGTCGTGGCAGAAGATGTTACCAAATTTTCCCAATTTAGGACAAAAATGGATGACGAACCAGGTCTTTTTCTTTTTCATTTTTCAACAGCTTTTAACATTGTTTTGATTGCCCGCAATTTCTCAGAATCATTGTTAGGGGAGTAGCTATGGTATAGATCTTTAAATAAGAGATTAAGCAATTATTTGGTGTTACTAATCTTTAATAAAAAATAAAATTTCATTTGTCGGCCATATTGTGTTCTAAATTGTTGAGATTTTACTGTAGATCAGTGTTTTAAGGGTGGTTCACAAGGTTTCTAAATCTCAAAACTTTCCCCACTTGATACACAAGATGTAAACACCTTGTTGTCTTGTCATTTCTAAGGCCATCACAAATGTGTTGTGCTTTAATTAGACTGAATGAACCCCTGCCTATGAAATGTCCACTGCAGATTTTGGTAATTTTTCACTAAATTAGGGAAATTTAGACTTTTGGTTTGTCATTTTTCACAATATTATGGAAACTACTGTTCAGCCAGCTGTCAAAAACAGTACTTGCCAATATTGTAGAAAGATAGTGACATGCGTAATGTGTTGACAGGAATTATATGAAATACTTTGGTGTTTATATTAGGAGCCTGGGCCATTCAGTGATGTTTTGTAGTTGGTCAATGCTTTTCCACAACCAGGAAAGCCTTTGTCACCCTCAGCTCTTGATATCAAGAAAGTCGATCTAAGCTGCTATTGTGTTGTACAGGGCAATTACCACATTAACAGCAATAGCTTGAAATGTTAAGGACAGAAACTGGTAATTTTTTAATGTGTTTAACTTCTGAAATTGAATTCCTCGTGTAAGTGTAGAATCCATCTTTTGTGGAAGAAATATTGGATAAAAATTGGCCAAAACGCTGTGATGGGACAAAAGACTGAGCATGGCGACTAACAAAAGAAAGATTGCTATCAGAGCTCTGAAAACATGGGGGCAGATCCTGGACTTAACAATTCTTGAGTGCCGTATATTATTTCTCAGTGTTAAATCCAAGCTATTCACTCTAACAGCAGAGTTACAAACGGGTTCAGCCAACCTGGATCTGCTCCTGTGGTGTGTGACAGGTTATTGTTAAGTCCTGCATATAAGCCATTAAGCTGTTTTACAGTAATTCCATCTTCAGCATCGAAAACAAATTCTGCATCAGCTAGTAGAGTAGGTGATACACCACCAGAACTTCCTGCACCAAGGCCTATTAAACCAGGTTTGTATCTTTCTGTTTCTTGGCAGATGTTACGATAAAATCTCACCAATTTCGACAACAAACATAATTGACAATTTTTGTTTTTCAACTGCTTTTAACATTCTTGTGAATTGTTAATTTTTTCCAAACATGTGATGATAACTATGTTTTAGAATTTCAGCATGGAAAATCATTACAGACTTTGATGCAATATATCTGTCAACAAAAAATTACATTTCACTTGTCGGCCATATTGTGTCCTAAATTTCGCTTGTCGGCCATATTGTGTCCTAAATTTCACTTGTCGGCCATATTGTGTCCTAAATTGGTGAGATTGTAACGTATACTGTACTTATCCGGGTCAATGTCCAGGATGCTTGAATTGGAAACTTTAAAAATCACGGCAAGGGGTGGGCGTTAAGCCGAGCGTGGGCTTTCTGAGAAGTTAGTATGAGCGTTCGTCTGAATGGTCTATTCCGTGATGCAGTTGCGTTCATATTTTTTATATTTTTAATATTTATGGTCTGTTTTCTTGGAATGGTTTTACTAATCAACTTTTAAAAGGATACTAAACCCTGTTTTGACAAGTTCCCTGGAAGCTGGTTCATTCACCTGCTGATGCAGCATTGCTACCTCTCTAGAGCCGTAAAAGCAGTATTCAAATACGGCACTTTGCCACTGTTTCATATATTGGATTTTGTGCTTTAAAGTAGGACGTCATGTGCCTCGCTTATAGTGTTGGTCATGGTTGCCTGTTTAACAGACTTTGTAATGTTGTAAACTTTTTCGGATTGTTTTGTTAAAGATTAAATGAACATGGTGGAGCATCTGTTAATAGAGATAATCTGGATTCAGTGTTAGAGTCTGGCAAAACTGGCTTTACATTGAAAGAAGTGACATGGACTTACATTGGATGTAAGCCCATGATCTTGTATTAAAAAAGGTTCGGCATTTTAAAATGTTCCCATGAAGTGAATTATTTTTCCCACATGTACGTAATCTTGTATGGGATATTTTATGGTAAAACTGTTATAATTTACTCAAATGTTGGAGAACAAATTGTTCTTTTTAAAATTTTCCATCAAGGAGCTTCTGGCCAACAAAATTAATTTCAAAAACCTGAAAACTGGAAAAGACCTTTTTGCAGATGTTGCAAGCTCATAAACAACCGTTTTGCGCTCCAAATTTCCAAGCAATTGAGAAAATGGATGTATTTCACATGATTATGTAGGAAATTCCTGACAATTTGGAATATATCACTTGGGTAGTAGTTTTTGTCCTTTTAACAAAGACCCCTTGTCAGACAACAAAAGCCGCAAAATGGTTGGTTTAAGTAGTGGCTCACTGTTCCAAAAAGATGACTTTTGTTTTGTATCTTTGACGGATTTTCATGAAATTTGGCTAGTAGTTTTGAGAAACGACGACACCTTCCCATTTTTGGGTCGGTTCATGGCCCCTAGAAACACACGGGTGCAGTGGTGAGTGCATTTCAATTCTCTTTATTGGTCTTGTTTAAGTAGTTGCCAGTGTCAAGGCAAGTTCATTCTCTGAAATCTGAAACCTGATGCGATGATATGGGCAACGAATCACAAAAACTTTGTTGTTATATTTAGTTGATGACATCAAGTTCTTAAAATAATATGTAAAGGTGACATGTATACACAACTAAGTGTGATGCCATTGGTGCTGTTTTAAGAAAACCGTGCTTGCTGAAAAGTACAGTTTGTCTCAGAATTGTATGGAATCTGTAGAATGTTGGCATTAGGAATCTTCTCTCTGTTGTCATCTGCTATAAGATATATTTTCTGAATAACGATTTACACAGTTTTGTGGTGAGATCCGAGTACGGCTAACTACTATCAGGGAAAATTCTCTGATCAGTAAGGGTGCGTATTTTATAGCTTTAACGACATGCCATTGGCTAAATTGTGTCCATTACCTCATTTAGGTCTTTACTCTCACCACTTTGTGTTCAAGCCCTACTCTAAGTCTACTGATTTGTATTTACCTGCAGAACGTGAGGACCACAAAGGAAGGGACTTGCCTCCCATTCCTACATCAAGGCATCCAGGCATTCCCACTCCGCCATCACCTGATCTTCCGACTGAGGGACTGTATCAGTTCCCTTGGTATCATTCCAATCTGACCAGAACGATGGCAGACCAGAGATTAAAAGCAATGAACAAGGTAGGCGTCTGCTGGAAGATGGCGCTGTTCTTAGCTGGCTAAACATGTTTCTGTGACTTTGAACCAAAAAGAGATGGACTTTTGATGAGAAGGAATGTTAAAGAAAAAGGAATTAAAATAAATAGTTGAAACTCGTCACACTGCAAGAGTGCAGCATCTGACGCATGTATATTACTAACTGTCATTTAAACCACAGGTGAATTATATAAATGTGAAAATATTAAAAATTTAATCAATTTGTCAACCCTTCTATTACAGTCTGTTGATGTGGGATTCCTTGTCTTTTAGTTGATCTTGAACAAGATTGTCAATGTTCTTTCTTCTGTCTCTTGTGAATGCAATATTCACGTTGAACTAAGCTGTGACACCCTGTTCCATCAAAGCAGACATCTTGTTCAAAGCATTCTCAATTTGATAGTCTTTAGAGATGCAGCTGTCTCCAATCTTGTTGAAGTCAGTGCTCTGTCTCTTGTGTATGACTTGTTTATGCTATACTAAACTCTTGATGCATTCTTCCAGGAAAGTGGGTTTCTCATACGAAAAAGTAGTAAAGATCCAGCAAAGCCATACACCTTAGCGATTTACTTTAATGATAAAGTCTGGAACCTTAACGTACGACTGAAGAGTGATGGAACGTATGCAATAGGACTTGAAAAACCCAACGAATTGGTTTGTTATTAATTATTTAAGAAATGAAATTTTGCAAAGTTGCATTTTTATTTTTTTGAGTGCACACTACTTTTCGCATTTTTCATCCGATTGACATGAAATTTTTGTGCAGGTGAAACACTCAAGACTTGTTTTCCTGGGTGAACTGGGTGCAAGATGGTGCTGTGGCTGCCATTTTTCAAATTTTTGCTTAATGGAGATCGAAGTGTGTAATGTTTTTATAGCTGTTAAGTTACTTGGTCAGAATGCCAAAAGTATAATTGTGATAGTTGCTCACCATGCTACAATGAAGTAAAATTTCAAACATTTTATCATTTTTATAGACAAATTTTTCAATTTTAAATGAAATTTCATTTGTATGCCATATGGTGGTGTGTCATTTATTCGGCCAATGAATGGTTTCTACCTGTGTTATTGGTTTTGATAAATAGTGGAATGGTTTACTCATTTAGCCCACAATATGGCCGGCAAGTGAAATTCTGTTTTGTTAAATTTCTCCAAAAGTAAAGATTAAAAACAATTTAGTTTATTAAAAGCCTGGATTGTAGTGTGTAGATGTCATAAAATAACATTTGATGAAACTTCAATTATTTGCAAAAAGGTAATCAACCTTTAAAAATGTGAAAGTGGCAATTTTGGGAATTATTGTTGTTCAAAGTAAAAAGTGTAAAATTTCCTTACCTACATTTAGTAGATATTAACTGCTCTTCCGTGTTTCCTTTCAGACGTTCCGGTCTGTTGATGAGCTGGTGCAGCATCACTGTTCGCATGACATACTCTTGGCTGGCTCCAACGGAGGTGTTACCAAATTACTGCACCCACTGAGGAAATNTCACAGTGACTAGCGAGAAACTCGCAAGTGAGCTATTGTGATAGTTGCTCACCATGCTACAATGAAGTAAAATTTCAAGCATTTTATCATTTTTATAGACAAATTTTTCAATTTTAAATGAAATTTCATTTGTATGCCATATGGTGGTGTGTCATTTATTTGGCCAATGAATGGTTTTTACCTGTGTTATTGGTTTTGATAAATAGTGGAATGGTTTACTCATTTAGCCCACAGTATGGCCGGCAAGTGAAATTCTGTTTTATTAAATTTCTCCAAAAGTAAAAATTAAAAACAATTTAGGTTATTAAAAGCCTGGATTGTAGTGTGTAGATGTCATAAAACAACATTTGATGAAACTTCAATTATTTGCAAAAAGGTAATCAACCTTTAAAAATGTGAAAGTGGCAATTTTGGGAATTATTGTTGTTCAAAGTAAAAAGTGTAAAATTTCCTTACCTACATTTAGTAGATATTAACTGCTCTTCCGTGTTTCCTTTCAGACGTTCCGGTCTGTTGATGAGCTGGTGCAGCATCACTGTTCGCATGACATACTCTTGGCTGGCTCCAACGGAGGTGTTACCAAATTACTGCACCCACTGAGGAAATAAACAAGACATTGTTTTTATGGCAAGTCCAAAGGGGGCGTTGCCATATTGCTTCATTCATTGAGAAAATAAAGAAGGGACCAAGTTCATTTTTGGAATTAGTACAAGCAAAGTACTAATTACTAGGTCAATATATACAATGGGTTTTTAGCTTCTTCAGTGCTTTCATGGCTGCAATATCCGTGGCCGTGGTAACACTCTTAAAAACGTGTTATTCATCAGTAAGGGAAAAGAAATTGAAAAGACTGATAACGTTACAAAGAAAGAAATTTTGGTCAAGTAATTTGTTAAACTGTTTACTAGTGATAACTACCTTTGGTACAATAATTCTTGACCTATTATTCTTTCTGTTCCTTGTGTTATATACTCTGTTTTCCTTTGCACAGAGCTTGTCATTTAGGTTTTGAAATAAGGGGAGAAGGGGCTGGGTCGTTTTGATGTATGTTACATTTATGCATTTTGTTTACTATATTGGTCTCTATTATTTATGATCATAGTCAGTATTTTATCTTCTAATGCAGAATTTGCAGAATAATTGAATTAATATATTAATGAAAACACACACGACAGTTTACTTTATCTGCAATTGTTTAACTGAATAAAGGTGATGAACCTGTTGTGAATGCAGTGTTTGTAATGATAGCTATGTTGTGTTTCATGAGTAAACCATCTACCTACCTTTAGGATGGTGAGATCTGCTTTGTACTGTCCAATTAGCTGGCTGAGTTCTGCTTTGTGCTGTCCAGTTAGCAGACTGAGATCTGCTATGTGTTGTCCAGTTAGCAGGCTCAGAGGTCTGTCTTATGAAAAATAACATGAAGCGAATAAAACACGACTTCTGTCATGAAAACAACTTTTGATTTGGATCACTTACTGTTATGAAATTAGTCACTAATTGTTACTTAGTCAAAGTAGGTCAGATTTATGTGTTTGGAGAGAACCGACAAGTTATTGCTCGAGACCAGGATCTGTAAGTTGACTTGTCATGGCGTGTTATTTTTTTCACTGAGCATGTTCTTAAGCAACGACGGACTGTCGGTTTTTTGGAAAACCAAAAAGCATTTCTCATCTTAGTAAGAAACAAGTTGAGACCAGTTTAAGGCAGCTGCTTTGAGACTTAAGCCAGAAATTTTGAATTGTGCTTCCACTTAATAATTGTGGAAGAATTTACCATGTAATTAATTGTTAGCACGTCACTGTTAAGAAATAATTGATGAAAATTTTCTCAAGAACTAGATACTGCAGGTATGTTTCAGAAAGCTTGTACTTATGCTGAGGAGAGGTTGTAGTTTTGAAATAATAAGGAGCACCGGTAATAGTCACCTGCAGGAGTCCTGCATCTTAAGAACCAGTTTTCTCCTCTGAATAACAGGTGTCAAACTGGTTCTTGAAATCTATGATCCTTATAAGTGAGTATTGCCAGATTACTCACACGGCATTTTGTACTTTAGGGCAAGATTGAGTGTTCATATCCCAAGGTCAGTGATAGTGTGGCTATTAAGTTGGCACACCCTTGTATTTTAAAGGTGTTTCTTGATCTCTTTCGATTTTGTGCTTCTCAGGAGCAATTCATTTTATGAAGTGAGGCAAGATATTAAGTACTTGGGTGGTATTTTTGGTGTGAAGTCGTAGATTTTCAGCATTGCAGTCTCACTTTGAAGTAACCTGTTGGGTGTGTTTATTAAAAATCTTTACTTGGGGTTTTCGAAAGAGTCCCCGCCAAGACAGACCCCTTGGGGAAACAATGTTTGAAAAAGTGCCATGGAGGATCCTTTTTGCTCGTCTGGTACGGGGCAGATATTGGAAAAGGGCAAGTAATGTGATGCGTTTAATTTCTCAGTTTTTGTCATATCTTTGAATTGCATCGCCTGACTTTCAGTAGCTAAATTGCCGAAGAAGTTAACCCTAGCATGTATTTAAAGATGTATTTGCCTGCTCCTAACTATGCTAATTTATAGCATGAAGTAAGCGACAATGCTATTTGAACATCATCTATGCTAAACAAAGTGCAGTTGGATTAATTGACAGCTTGTTAAAGTGAAAAAAAAATCTGTAAATAGGTGACTTTTGCACTAATGACGTACGTACCTTGGGGGCTCACATAACCCACATCATGTAGTGTTATTCCCCAACACCACGTCACGATACTTACTGGACACGGTTGAGTGATTTGCGGCAGATCATTTTCGACACAAAATGCACTATTAAAACATTTGGCAATTTTCAGCTTACGGTGTTTTCTCTATTAATTCGTACACTCTATTAGTTCGTACAGGACCCTTGAAACATGTCATTCCTCTCCAATAGTTCGTACAGTAGGCGTCCAAGGGTTAAATACTTCGTACACTAGTGTACGAACTAGAGAAAACACGGTACTTCATATTACAGGCTGAGCGTTGCTGTATGTTGCATTTCTATTTAATTTCACCAAGCAATCACAGAGATAAGGAATTAGAGTGCAAGTTCCACTTTAAAATCCATAATGGATCAGGGCACTGTGGTCAACTATAGAAGTTTTTGCAAATGTCTCACCACTTATCGCTGAAATGTTCTCCTGGGGCTTTATTGGCTTAAAATCACTATTGATGTTTCCGAGAGAGTTCCCAGGGGGCCCTTTCTGAAATCCCTGGTAGCCGTCAGTTGCACATGACAAGTATCAGTGATTGTTACTTTATGAAAGTCTTCTGTTTGATTGAGGTTTGCTGCTTCAATTGTCTCGCTGCTAGCTTCATTATGGGAAAGGTTGACTAAGCTCGCTTTGTAGCTGTGATTAAATTAATAAGTAGAATCTGGTATTGAGAGCTGTTGTTTCATACACTTTCTTGTAAGATCTATCCTTGTTTACATGGTCTCCTGTGATCAGCGCTTTACTATATCGTTTGATATTCGTATAGAGAAATATTTTTCGTGATCTTTATTACTGTTATGTAATTTTGTAACATGATGTAAATAGACGGAATTGGGATTAGTGGTCTGTTTCATAAGTTTTGCCTGATGCTCAAACTTGACAACTGCAGAATAAAGGTTTAGCTATTAAGATCTCATCAGTGTCTAGAAATAATTTATAGAAATTATTTTAGTAACTTGCTGTTACGTGTATATCCTCAAATGAGATTATTTTTTTCCGAAATAGTTGTGTGAAACGTAAGACCAAATTTCTGACTTCATCTTGCTCAAGTGCCTAGAAATTTAAATATTTTTCTGAGTGTTGTGCCACAACTTTTCACGAACCAGACCCCAGTTCTTTCTATTGTAGTAATGAATTTAGACAATCCACAGTGCAGCGTGTTTAGAACTCTATGAAACAGGTTGCCAGTCTTTTTATTATTATGACTGAAATGAAATGTGAGATGAAAATAGGAAACCAACACTTTTTGGTTTTGTTTGTACGTAAAAGTACAAAATTAATCCCCTATCTGCCTGCAACAACAGACACGTCCACCCTACACTGCTTCACATTTATCCAGTCAACGTTCGCTGATTGAGCAGTGGATTTGTATTTATTCTGAATAACCCACAAAACGTCTTTCTCGTGGCAAAGTGAGATAACTGTTTTGATATTTTGATAACGGGGTTCTTTTTTGCAGTCTTTGTATAAAGTGTGTGTTTTTGCTTCTCTCTGGTCTAGGGTGCACAATCTTGCTTCGCAGAAATAGACCTTTTGATGGATAGAACGAGATGTTTTTGAGGAAAGCTCTATACTACGGTTGTGTTTTCATTATATACCCTGTTGGAAATGAATTTAGTATCAGTGGCGTAACCTAAGGCAAAACTGGATCAGATTCACATACCTCCAGAACAACATAAATGCATTTTTTTAAACCTCAAAGGAGATTTTTATATTTTCTAGATGCATTATATGGGTATGTAGCCTCAGACTTTCTACAAAAGGTCATAATTGATTTGCATATGCATCATTTGGAGAAAAGTCAAATTGATATGCCTTTAAACAAGTAAAACTGGCAATGACTGCGTATCGGAACGAAGCGTTGATAATAGTTGAATATAACATACCCACATTATGAAGTCCAGTTGTCTCATTGTTACTTAGTCGCGAACTAAATTGTTATTGTTATTGTTACAGAAATGTTTCTGCCAATACATGTGAATTTTAATAGAAAAGTAGTGATTACATTTACATATGACATGAGTGAATTAAAATGTGTATAATTCTGGCTTAGTTTTAAACTGTCGCAAACTTGTGAAGACGTTGATTGTATTACAACTGTTGTAGCAGCTGTAGTCGGTGAAAACATTTGTTGATCAGCTTACTGATTGGGATGAATATTAAAGTTTGTATAATTGTTTAATTATGGAATGGTTGTTTTTGTTTGAAGTGTCTGCCACCAGGTGGGGTAGTTTGTTGGTCTGCAGTAAGGCACTTGAATTCGCATTGAAACACTTGTGTCTCTTAAAATCTGTGAGTACCGTACTATGTAAGTATACCTTTGCTCGTGAACAACACAAGGTGATCTTGGTTCATTTTAGTAAATTATGCGAGAATGAGTCGTCCAGGACACGCATCAGTTTCAAATCAAAGATTTTTGAATAGAATTACGAGTTTTGTGGAAAAATTTTCAATTCTTGGCACAACCCAAGATGATAGATCTCTGGTACAACGCTTATTCACTCCGTGCACACTTTGGTGGTGCTACAAAAATGGTTGTTGTGCATTGTTCAGGACACCAGGCTTCGTTTTAGCTTCAACGCAAACGTGAAAGCATTCTTGTAAAAAACATGCAGAATCATTATAGTTTGGACACGACGCCTCGTTTTCAAGCATAATGGCGAAGCCGTGCAAGTTGTAAATAGCACTGACCAGAAGGAAATGTGTATGCAGTGGATTGTGTGAAATCCACTCAACAGGTGGCGAGACCATCTTGTCCACGAGTCAGCTCACCTGTAACTGCCAAACAGAAATCAACAGCATTCCGCGAGTCCGCCCAAAAATTGTTCGGCAAAGAGACAATTGCTAGAAAAGGAAGTAGAAGAAATGGCGCTCAGTTGCTTTTGTTGACAGATGACGTCACGTTTTTCTTCCTAAAATACTGCATGTAGATATAATCTGACTGGATCTAAGTAAGATAATATACGAACTAGTGGGGGCTTACAAAATAAATGATGCGAAATCAATCACAAATCAGATGACACGTGAACCACGGCCGGCTATAAGGTAGTGAGAAGGGTGTCACATTGGTTTCCAATTACCCAGGTCTATCGTTCGTTTGCAGAGTTCAGTAAAGCTAGGACCTAGCTAAAAAGCAAGACTTCGTGAGATGTTGCCTTGTATTTTAAATGAGAACACGTGATTTTGGCTAGGACCTCTCTAAAATCTAGGAGTGAATGTCCCACCTAAAATGTGACCCACAGACCAGATCATGTCTGTTACATGTTTGCAACAACATCTCGTCCACCTTGTCAGGACAAAGCCAAAACTATAATTTCTTAACTTAATATTTTTATTCTACATTACATAATTCTAAACACACGCACACCTACCAGGTAATATTAAAACATTTCAAATGAAAAGCATTCATTAAACATGTACTACCTCGGTTCTTCTACCTCGGCATAAATTACGCAATTAGGACCAGTACAAATTAAACAATGACATAACACGTTCAAAAATGAAACTTGCCTTATTGCTGATACGTTCCGTTCCGTGCAATAACAGACAGTAATTCCTCACTTACTTAGCACACAACATGGTCGACAAGTGAAATCCTATTTTGCTAGATTTCTCCACATCATTAAAGATTAAGAACATATAAATTTATTTCAAGCACGATTTGCTGCCTGTAGATGTCATAACACATTTGCTAAAGTTCCCATTGTTTACAAAAAGGGAGTTGCCATTGAAAAGATGGAAAAATGACCATTTTGTTAATTATTATTGTATGAAACAAGTGCAGAATCGCTGTAGGTCTCACATGGCAAATTACCATATGGCACATGGGACAAACAACCAAGAGACTTCTGGAACACTACGGGGGAGAAATATTTTGCACATTTGACCTGAAATTCCTTCCACATTCTGTTCAAAACGCATCTGCCTCCAATTAAAATGGCATTAAACCCATGTTAAAAAACAAGATTTTATTTAGGCCATCACTATGAAATTGGCCTAGTCTTGTTCCTTAACTCAGTTTAGAAGCGAGCTCAGGAAGATTTACTGATAGTTAATTTTTTTGCAGAAGAAATAATGAAATGTCAAGTCTTTTGTAGCCCGGAAATCGTTCCTCCATTCTGATTAAAGACTGGTTTGATACCACTTTTACAGCGGAAAGTAGCCCAACTCAAAATCTGATTTTTGACAGAAAACATGGGTTTAATCTTGTTTTAAAGCCACATGGTAAAAAATCCTAAACTTCAAGCTGGAATAAAATAATCAAGTTTGTGGTGGAGCAACTATGTTCAACACAGCCCACAGTGTACAAACGTGTGAGCAAAGGACGGCTGGCTTGCTGTATTAAAATTATGGCGTATATAGACATTCTTTCCAGATACTGGTACATAATGTATACATTTGTATATTTGCTTTGCATCATGGTATATTTATATAAAACCCTGGTTCTACTACACTTATCCTTCTTCTCCAGTACTTGACTTAATGATTGTAAATTGAGGCATGGAGACTCCAGTGTCTTGCCTGTGCTTATTTAAACTGGGAAAATAAAAATATATAGAACTTCTCAATTCATCTCTGCCTCTATTGTTGTACAGAACCTTATCCACAGGTATGTGCATACAACCAAATATCCTGAAAAGTCTAACATATAAAACTCGGAGTGTATTTTCTGAAAGTAGAAAAAACAACAGAATTTGATTTTTGTCAATTTGCCATTGGTTGAGTCACATAGCCCTGCATTTTTCTTAATATTTGGTATAAAAAAGGTACATTTACAACATTTACATCAAAATACTGTCATCTATAACTAACATGATCAAATTTTGCTAAAAAAGTTCAAGATGAAATCTCAAAAATAACCATGTCAAAATTTTATAAACCATCTTTTAGATTTATACAACTTGATTTTTTTCAGTACAAAACAAGTCCTAAATTTGGATAGCTCCTCTTGCAAAATGGAGCGTTTTAAAAACAATTTCAAACCACGTTTTGGAGAAAAATACGCAAAGCATAGTATCTGAAAGTTTCATTAGAATCCGATCACTCATGTCTGAAATATAACACTCCAAAGTTTGCTAAATTTGGACAAACCTCTAAGGTCCTACATAAACTGAAATGAGTTTTACAGTGAAAGCTCCTAAATACCAATACAAGAAACTATCCCAACCCACTTCTTTGATCATCTGGTCACTTAAAAAGACCACTTCACAACATAGCCATTGATAACCACTTACAATAATTTAATGCATTTATAGTAAAGAGGAATATTATTCAAAATTCTGCATCCGAAGAACTAGGAAGATTTAACAATACCACACAGCATAAGAGAGACTTCTATTGGCCGACAATTATCTATGGTGTTGTTGCACAAATGAATGTCACAAAATGGTGTTCACAAGCACTTCATGGCCACCGAGCATCTGTTGAAAAGGACATTGCTTTCAGCCACATACATAAATTTGAAATGCAGTAAAAGACAAAGTAATCGCACTCAATACTGTTTTCTTGTCGAGACGAATAACTCTGTTAACATCAAAAATTACCGGTAATAACAATTAGGGAGGCAAAATTCAAATTACAGAGTGGCTTAACTACCTTACTAACTTTCCTGTCAAATCCCCTTCATTCTCAGTCACAAGGGAAGACTACTTGACAACAAATTCGACGTCTGCCCAGCTGTCCTTACGCAGAATTCCACATCATTTTGCCTGAATACTTTTGGCTTGCACTGTATGCCTAGAAGTTCGCATGTCCAATTTTGGATGACCACGCTGTGGACCAAACAAAGTTGGTCGATTGCTCCAGCAACTAGATTATCCGCTACAAACTTGATTAATACTGGTTAAAAAGCTGACCGTTCTGAGATGACCTCATCACCTTGGTATGTGACTTGAAAATATACAAGCACCTGTGTCACAACTGGATCTCTAGCTATGTTCAACATGTTCTCAACCTTAACAAATACCATCTAACTCTTATAAATATGGACTGACAGAGTGCTAGACTCCAACTGCGAATGATTAGAACAATGTTGGCAATGAATAAGCACCATTCCATTTTCTTGTTAAGTGCACTTCACTTACAATTTAAAAAGATACAATCTATATAAAACCGTGAAAATGTATAGAAATATGAAGACATAAAAATTAACAAGACAACTCCAATGTACAACCTTTATGCCACACATACATGTAGATACTGATAAGTAAAGAAAAATCTGGATAATCAGGGAAATTCGGCTGATTATACGAAAATGTGAACTGCATACAGCAAGCGAATTTGCAAGGTCGTTTCGTCTCCTGGTAGTGCTCAAGAGGTCAAGAGGCAACTAAGATCAAAAGGATAATTTTACCAATGTGGACTTTTCAGAATGAATCAACTCATTACATACGGTAATTCTTCACTTATTTAGCACACTATATTGATGATAAGTGAAATACTATTTTATCAAATTCTTTCACAAAAATAAAGATTGACAAAACGTTAGTCTGTTGCTAGCATAGTTTGTCATATCATACAACATTTGGTAACGGTTTCAATACTTGTAGCAAAAGTAATCACAAAATGACAAACCGAAAATGACAATTTTGTCAATTATTTTTGTGCAAAATAAGTAGTAAAGAGTTACCGTAGAGACAGAGTGTGGTGGAAATCAATGACAAGACTTTACAGTAACTGAAAATTTTCCATAGTAATTTTTGGTGAAAACGGTAGCGAAGCATAGGATTATTTTTCACAAGGTGACCATTGAAAAGGTTGCTCTTCACAAATATGACGACATTGAGCAGTACATTTAAGAATGGAAGTCCCCCTCCCATAAAAAAAAAATCATGACAGACTGCATATGAGACGCTTAAAGATTTACAAGCAAGTTTTATGTCAGTAAAATTTGTATACCAAATATGTATGCATCCTCAAACACCAAAAATCTAATGAACAAACTGTTCATCAGTTAGAATATTATTGACAAATTACCAACCCTAGGCTTTTTCTTAATTAATTAAAAGGCACAAAACTGTATCTATGCACCTTTCTGATTTTGCCTTAGTTGCATTTGTAAAACTCTTAAAGTAACTGCGCATGCAGAACCACGAACAAGTTCACAATACTAGAAGAAAAACAACACTGCACGTGTTGTCTGCCCTTGTGTATAATGATATGTAGCACTCCATCATAAACAAATAGGAAAATATCTTTCAGTACATCAATACACAAGATTGCATAGCGACATACAAGACTAAACTTGTCTGCGTTAACGCCCAAGGTGCAAGAATTGGGAAATTGCAAAAACAGGGAATAGGCATTAAGTTTGAAAATCTCCGGGATGGCATTTAGCCGATCAAGGGCATTAACCCGGACAAGTTCAGTAATAATGTATGCAGACTGTGTAGTCAATATTTATGGTCGTAGTGATATGTAGCATCCTATTTTAAACAAAACTCGAAAATATCTCACAATGCCCCCAGTGCACAAAACTGCAATTTACGTAACAATTAGCACAGAGATTCCTCTCTAGGACATTTATCTATTAACTTTGCATTTGTACCTCGCTTTTCCAGTGTCAAATTTTGGACTTGTGATTCAAGAACTTTATTCTTATGCATCATTTGAACGTAGTTTGACTGCAGCTGCTTCTGATAGCGAATCACTTTGTCCTTTTCTTCCAGCCATTGAAGCCGTTCATTTTCAAATAGCTCCCGCTGTTGTTTTATCTCACGATTACGCGATTCTAGTTCCTCTTTCAGACGTCTGCTGCCCGTGTCATTGTGTTCAGATGCAACACCAGATGTCTCACTATGTGATGTCACGTCACTCTTTTCCAGGCGAGACAGCCGTTCCTCGGCAACACTCAGTTCCTTCTGAAGTTGTTTGACTAGACTTTCTTTGGCAACCAGATCATCTTTGGCTTTCAATAGTTGGTCCTTAAACAAAGCACAGTCTTGGTTACACGAATCAACTTTGGTTTGTGAATCGCACAATTTCTCTTTCAAAATTGTCACTTCATTGCATTTTTCACTCAGGAGTGTATTAGCCTGATCTCTTTGAACAGCTGCAGTCTTCAAATCTTCACTTATTCGAGCCAACTGGTCTCCCATGTTCTCTTTAGTGTGCTTAACCAACTGCAAGTCAGTCTGCAGCTTCTCTTTATCCTGCTGAAGTTTATAAACTTGAAGCTGGAAGGCCTGTTCCATTTTATAAGCATCCTGTTGTTGGATATTCAGTCGACGCTGAAAATCAGCACTTAAATCCTGGATTTCCATTTGCCACATGTGATATTTTTCTTCTGCGACTTGAAAAATAACGCGTTCGTTGTGTTCCATGGTCTCCCGTAGATGCATGATTTCTGCATCCTTTTCTCGTAGTATCATTTCCAGTTCACTGACACCAGAGTCACTAGGGGATGGTGTTTGCATGTAACCAGCCACGTGATTGGAGGATACTAGTCCAGGATTGGAAGAGTTTTTCGACTCTGGCCTATCACATGGTGCTTTAGAATCAACACTGGCAAAGCTGACAGTAGCTTCATGATGATCCAGCTGCAGAGACGCAACAGAAACTTGAGAGACAATAGATGCACTATGGCTTCCCTGAGATAAGTATCCGTCGTCGTGGCTGGTCGACTTATAGCCACCATCTTGAGAATTTGACTTGACACTAGCTGGTCGACTGCTGGACTCATCACCAGACGGATGTGCTGGTGAACTCACGTAACTGTTTGGCCTTGGGAGAACAGGCTTGAACGCAATTGGCCTGAGAACCACTTGATCTTGTGACTGAAAATATAAAGGTTATTTTCACTAAATCAGACTGTCATGTTATACCAAAGCACTGAAGTGACCCTTATTTGATGAAATTACGTGCTTCTCTGGGTTAATGCCCAGGCTGCATAAATTGGCAAATTCAAATAAGAGGGGTAGGGCATTAAGCCAAGCATAGCGTTTGCCGTAAAAACAAAATTTTTGAAAACTCAAGGATGGGCAATTTGTTTATACAAATACCATTTTTGCACACAAGAACCATGATGAAATGCATTACCGATAAGATTTTCACTTCTGGTTCAGTAAAAAGTGGGTATTTTTCGTTCGAATACGACAAGGTGCCACTGAACTAACTGTTTGTTACCCAAAGTGAGTTCAGTGTGTTTGGAGCTAAAATTCTAACGAGATGAACATTTCGATAGACACTAAAACTACTGCATCGTAGAACTTGTGGGGCTAGCACTAATCTGAGCACCGGTATAACAGTGAGAACTGTGGGCGTGGCAAAATACGAGTGTTAACCCCGACAAAAAAGGCTTTGGAGATAAATGTGGATGACAATTACCATAACGACGATGACAAAAGGTAATGAAACTGATTAAAAACATAAAAACTCTGAAAGAAATGGATGCAGGATGTCAAAGACGATAAAACAAAGTGTGACAACAAAAATGATAAACTAAAGGTTTAATTTTGGAGTCGGACAAGGTTTGATCACCACTGTAGAATATATGGTAATTCTCAACAACATGCCAGAAACATTAAAAAAAAAATTAAATTTCTCAATATAGACAGATGATATTGAAATATTTCATAATTTTTGTACTGCACAGATGTCAAAAAAAAAACATTTTCAGCAATGTAATCACATCAGAAAAACAACCATAATGGCAATCATTTTGGGCAAAATTAGTGAAAAATGACAGGTGGTAAAAGGAAGATCAGGTTGATGACTCACAACATTCAGCTCCATGTATATTATAATGGTGTCAATGTACACAAAATCACAATGGGGTGGTTACATACTGTCTCCAGCTAGTAAACACACTGATTCTACATAGCAACATGAAACTGTCACAGCTGCTGGCTAAACACATGTAAACAAAAACAACATTATCTCTGGAAGGACTTTTTACAGTTTGGTTTAGCAATCTAGTTTTGCTCTCCAACTTCACAAGTGCTGAATAAAGATTTAGCCATTAAAATTACCGGTAAGAGCGCATCACATAGACATTATCTCTGTAATTAGCAGTAATGCGAATATTGTCAGAGACTGTACTTTTGCTCAACTGAAATTTGTTTTTCAGAAATGGTTAACTGGAGCATAAGACAAAATATCTGTCTGTAGTTAAGTCACTTTTAATGAAACTGACCCCCTGACCCCCTGACATTATAAAGAACTGGCAGCTTCTTTATTCCTCAAGACCATGCTTAGGGCGCATAAAGTGACCCCAACATGACAAGTCAACTTGCTAATCTCAAGGAATAACAAACCGGTAGTTCTTTTCAAGCTCAAAATCGCGCTTAATTTCACTAAGGAACAATTTGAGACCAATTTGACAGTGGTTAGTGGTCTGAATCAAAATTTGTTTTTTGTGACAGCTAGCAGATTTAAGAATTTTGCCGGAGCACATCATGGACCACGGGTCTAATCTTATGCTCAAATGAAATTATATATGACATTTTCCATTCAAGATAAATATTCGTGGTTTACCTAGACGACAGTATAGTCCTAGACTGAACATCATGACCCCAGCATTGATATTGTAAGTCAAGAGTCTGAACTCCAAATGTCAAGTTTTTACTCCTTCAAATCTAGGGGTCACCAAGTGCACCCATGGACCAGACGCACATTAGCTTATATCGTAACATACCGGAGCACAGAAAAACGCACAATTATCTGGATTTTGTGTCAAGTAAAGTTCTACTTTAAGTACAAAAACTTCAGGCCCTATTCTCTCCATTTACACTAACCATCTGGACAACATTCGTGGGTGTTGTGCCCACTTATGTGTTAGCCACCAAGAGTTAGTGAAGCAAGCACAACTAGACTGCCTTCAACTACAGGGCCAAGGAACGATTCAATGTCAGGACCCGATTAATTCTCATGTTTGGCACATTGCCCACCTCCAAAATGTTTGCTTGTAGACACCCTTGTTTGGTTTATCACCAAACCTCAATTACTATGAGCAGGGCTTCAGTGGGAGCACTCGTATCTTTGTGAATTCTCGTCTCACAGGAATTCAAGCACACAAAATGTAACAAAATCCCTTATACTTGAGTAATAAAACTGTCCGAGTTAGAGCAGCATTTTGCCATTTTTGGGTAAGAAAATTCTTGTACTTTCCTACAATGTCATATTACCCGAGTCCCACATGTTTACCCAAGTGACCGTCCGTGTAAAGGCTTACCCCTTGCCTTCTCCAAAACTTTATTTTAATTGCCCTTACTCGGTACAACGTTCAACCTCAGATTTTTTGTTAAATAATTTCAGAGCCCCTTGGCATTAACCCGACAGGTATGGCAAATAAGCTGATGGGACCTCTGAATCCAGTAGTAGACTTTGTAAACATTACAGTCAAAGAACAAAGCTGGTTGTCAAACAGAGCGATCAACTGCTATCTTACGAAGAACAGTTGTAATCGCAGGTGATTGGCTAGAGTGTTTATGAGCCTGGCGGCTGTTTCTCTGCCCTGCATAATTACAAGGCTACCAAGACAACAAGAAACATGCCCAGAAATACAACCCAAATGGTGTTGATAAACTTGACCTCATGGGGTTGATGTGTTTATAAGCGAGTGTTTCAGTAACTCAGTAACAAACCGGCCTTTGGGATAGATGTCCTTCCTTGAGATGGCGCTTGTGAGAAATTTCAATTCGAGAAAAATAACAGGTCAATTAATCATGCGCCAATTCTCAAAACCTAACTTTTGATTGGAACTACTCAACGGCATGACATCAGCCTTATCTTTTCTATTACAGAGTCAGATTAGAAATGAATTCAAGACTTGAGAAGAACTGACAGGTCACTACTGCATCAGATCATGCCCCCAGTCTCTTGTAAGAGTAGGTTACAGTAGCCATCAATTTCTGCAGATTTATTGGAACCAATTTCGACTCAAACAAAGGAGAAAAACGTAACAACACTGCTTCGGAAGAGAAAATTATCTTAATAACAAAGTTGATGCATTTAACATCAGATCACGGTTTACACCAGCTTTAAAATCATCCTTGCTGCAGACCAACTCCTAATGTCTAATATCCCTTACGGTGGTGCATTAAAATACTTGCGCAATAATAGCCAGGTGCTAACTTGCACAGGATGAGAATTGAGAAGCACCTGCTGCAATGACTATTGATACAAGATTATTGAATTGAAAATGGACAGGTTTCAAAGGAAACAGTTATGCGTGCTGATAAAATATAATCTTAATCATTAGTCGATTTTGTGAGTGATTAGGCTAGAGATGTGACAAAACATCTGTTAAGTTAGAGCAATAACCATTCAAGATTGTCTAAAATACGCATTTTCCACCAAATGATTAAGGGCTTGTTATCAAATAGTTTGAGCCAGAAAGCAAAAGCACGGTAGCTTTAAGACAAGCAACAAATATTTCACATTTCAGTCTGTCTGCGTACTTTACTGAAGAGAGTCACTATAAATCGTTCACAATTTCTCCTCATTTTCCTCAGTTCAAAGAGGTGACTCCGCAACACCTGGTGACCTAACCTATGTACGCCAACACAAGGGAAAGCCAAGCTGACATTTCAAAGTTTGGCTAAAGTGTTTATCCATTCTAAATGTCACTGATTGAAGATATGAGGGGGATGGTCTGATAACAAGGAGTGAAGCAAAAAGTAGTAATGTATCTGAAAGAGTTGTCAGGAGCAATATAAATACAAACCATGCCCAAAATATAATAACTCTCCACATATTTTGTACAAAAATAATTGCCAAAATCGTCATTTTTCTGTTTTTCAAAGTCTGATTACTAAAATAATGGAAATTAACTCGTATGTTATTTTGTGACATCTACATAGCACAAAACAAGTTGTTAATAGACTAAAAAGTGTTTACCGTAATCTTTATTTTTAAGGAAAAATTTGACAAGATAGAACTTCAATTGTCGGCAATATTGCACGCCAAATAAGTGAATAGTTATCGTATGTGATACATAACAAAGTACATTGTTGCTATAAAAACCAATAGAAGACTGTTTTCATTTGATCCAAGATCGCACAAAATCCTGCAAGTGGAAAGCGAGTGTTTCGTGGAACCTTACTAGCATAGACTAACTAGCAAAATGGCAGCCGCTCAAGTCAGTGATAGGTTGGCAAGGCTGGAATGTTGACTTATGGGATAGAATTGTCTGCTTGTAAGTGAAGATTTCTGGTCTTTATATTTATGGAGCATGGGACTGATCATACATTTACATGACAAGCAAATAAGTATCAATATTCATTCATAAAACTGAACTACCTACCAACTACACAGGTATTTTTATCAAGAAAATTTCAGTGTACGTGGTGCCAACGGATGATAAACGGTACAAATAAGCTTTGTTAGAATTTACTATATTCCATTATCGAAAATGGGAAGCAAATCTGTGGATCCCACGACACCAGGGGTCAATACACATTTGGTGTCTGTCTGGAGCTAAATCTACCATTATTAAATTACCACATTTTTGCCAACACAATGAACTATGGACCTAACCAAACACACGTGATCTCAGCAGCATCCATCTCAGAGACTACCTTTGGCTAAAAAAATAATAGGCGGAAATTACCAGTTGAGCTTTCACAAGAAGAGAGCTGTTATTTTGATGGGGTTCAAAGCGCAGTTGGCAAATTAGAATACCTACCACATTACAGATTAAACAAAAAAGGTGTCCCAATACAGGAAGATTCACTGCTCATATGGCTGGATATTTCACGGTCAAATTCGACCTTAAGGGAAACTGAGACATTCCAAATGTACACATCGCAATCCAAAATGGACGCTTCTCATGGTCAATTCCAGGTAAATTGCCCTCATTTCAGTGATTATGCAGTCAGAGTCTTGATGTAAGCCCAACATTGCCAACAGGATAAGCTAGACTTTCCTATAGTAAACACCCATATGGACATTCCAGTTTTAATATATTCAGTTTCATTGAGATACCTTAATACCACTATTGGGCCAAGAATGAGCGGGAAATCCATAGGTCAGATAAGGGAGAATGAGGGCTTGCAACGTGTGTCTTCCAAGCAGATGAAAACCGTAGACAATGTGTACATTTTCAATTGTTGTCCTTGACTCCTTGGGAAGTTTTGATCAGCTGTGCTAGCTTGTTGGCCATCTTCAATTGATGCATGGAATACGGCAATTCTTTAAGTATTTCGCACAAAAATAATTGCCAAAATTGACATTTGTCATAGGCTTGTAGCAAATAATGGGAAGATTACCAAATGTTCAACAGCATCTACACACTATAACTGAATTATAACAGGAGCAGTGAAAATGTGATAATGATAGACTAAAGTTTTCTCGACCTTAATCTCTATTATAGTTGTAAAAATGGCAAACATAAAATTTCAGTCTTCCATCATGAGTCAAATAGGAGAAGAGATACGAGCGAGCGGCCATGCCATCATTTTTAATGGCCATTGTCTGTCGTCTATACCTTTCAAGCTGGTGGTTACAACCCATGCAGAGGCAAGATTTCTTACATTTTGTAATCTTGCTCGACCTAGCTTATCTCGTCTGGTTAAAGCTTCCAGGTTGTAGAGAAAATTAGAATGCAAAATTCTCAGACTCAAGGTAGAAATCAGAGTAAAGTCAAATGGAAGTCCAACACCTTGAGCCATGCACAACATGTTGGTTGTCTATTTCTGGTTTGGGTCAGTAGTGCGGGCAAAGCCCAGTGGTTAATCCTAGTAAAACACACTTTTTAATTGTATTAATAGTCTCAGCACTGTATGTTCATTTCATTCATTCAACATGAAATATCTCATGCTGCTACAAACATTCAATGAAAGGAGTGGTTGGTGATGCATGTGGTTACTGAGTAAATTTTGCAACGTACCTTACCCCTCCCCCCACCCCCCTCCCTCCAAAAATCATAAAAATGTATTTAATTCATTTTGTGACCAATAAGTGGAGAGTTACCATAACATCAAGCAAGGAAATACCTTCTTAGGCAGATATTCATCTTGACATTGTGATGGTAAACTTCTGTTATGATAATGCCCATTAGCTCAGCCTTAACCCCTGGAGGCAATAACCCAAACACTAATAACTGAGCACCCATCTATCAAGAGATATGGCACAGGATAATGCCAGACAAACAGCTTTAAAACCGGGTTACTTACACGTAATATATTATATCTCTTGATATCGGAACAGGCTATCTCTCCACGTATATACACACAGTTTTATCAAGCAGTTAACCTCTGCGCAAAGGCGAAACGCTTTTAAATCTTAATTTAATTGACGAATCAATTTTGCTAACTCAAAATAAGATCCCTGAACAAACGGACTGAAAAACTCAGAAATCAGGACACAATTGGTGGTCTTATCACAGCATACAGCATACTGTTTCATGACTCTAACCTTGCACTGTGACAGTAATCTTTTCCAAAAGAACTAGCCAGCAAACTGACGTATTCCCAATAAACTTTAAAAGAAGAATTTCTTACCAGGACAATACTGCGAGTTAAATCAGGCGGGTCGACCATTGTTTCCCTCACAACCATCAACTACTCACTGATATCAGTGTCAGACTGAACAACTGTATGAATCACCTTTAACCCTTGACCTTGTCAAAGGAAATTACTGCTGCTATAGGGGTCAAGTCAGGAGGGCAATTTATTTAATTATGGGAGAATACTAGAATTTACCATTGTGTAAGAAAAACAGCTCTGAACATCTGTTCAGATGCGGGTGAACTATGCTTCCAACTGGGTAAAGCTAAAACAGTAAAGCAAAAAAATATCCATGTAATTGAATACATACCATGTCAGGAATTATGGAGCGCTGTCAAATCGACACAAACCAGTTTGTGAGGGGGAACTCATCTACCGATGACTAGGGAGCGACAACATGAGTCAAGAGATACACGGCCTTTGCTGCCTTTGCGTAATTCGGGTAGTTTATACCAAGTGCAAACACAGTCAATAGATAGTCAGTTTGGACTCTTACTTGTACTAGGTCAAGAAGCTGGCAAACTTTACACAACAGCTGATTGAATTGTAACACTCCCTCAAACGGCAGACGAGCAGATGGGTTGACTGGAGCAGACGGTGCCTAATCAAATTAAGTTTTCATTTCATGGAGCTAACAAATATGGTGAGAACACAACAACACACTGGGTTGTATGCATGATGAAATTCTTTAATTTTAAATACCATGGATACTTTTCATTTTAATGAAGAAAATGAACATTTTGAAAGTTCTTACTAAATAATTAATGTGTCATAACACGACTACCCATACCTTAAAAGTTTTGATGTAGAATTTTCAGTATAATCATAATGTAATTAGTCATAGAAAACGTAAAATCTACAATCAATTGTGAGCAAACAAACCAAGATTTCGCTATTGAAAAAATATTCAATTTTCTAAAAAACTGTTTTCTGAATTCTAGAACAAATGAAACCATTTGTTTTACTTTAATGTAAACTGGTCAGACCAAAATTGATGGACATGCCATCAAAAGAAACATCCTTAACTCCAAGAAGTGCAAATTTTTCAGTCTCTCACAGTTTTAGATTGGATTACAGAAACTCACTTCAATAACCATTTAATATAAATACTAAATGAAACTTTGCCAGAAGTCTTTCTAATTTTGTGTTTCAACTCCACAACCTTAAACCGTACATTTACAAACACTCAGAATTTCGAATTTCAAATCTTTAAGCAAGTTCAAATTCACTTCTCAGTATCTATGATCGTTGAAATGTATCCATTTTCCACAAACAACAACAATTTCTTTATCACCCAAGGTCTCTGTCTGCCACATTACACGTTGTGCTAACACCCATTAACATAATGTATTCGTCAGTCTATTGCTAAAATACATTTAATTTTATTTGTAACCATAACATGAACCTAAGCAAGCAGTATGGCCAAATGTGATAGGTGCCTGCTTTCTTTACATGAGGTCGAGGGTTCGAGTCGCACTGGGTCACACTGCTTAGACCCAGGTCCCTGGAGTCAGGTTTCTAATGAGCTCCGTTTTTTAATAAAGCATGAAAATCGTTCCAGGTGATCAGTGCAATGGGCCCACATACGCGGCCTGCGCACGTCTGGTACAACGTGTATCAGACCGTTGCAATTATTTTTTATAAAACATGAACCTCATCTTCATATAAAACAACTTAATAGATCTTGCTAAACCATAGCAATAACTCACAAAAATTACGCTGATCATTGAATCAGCTTGCTATTGGTCAAGTGGAGTTTAACTTGAAGGGAAAAGGCTTTTATTTAATAAAATCTGCAGGGTGACCACAACACATTGACCCCTGCTAGGTCCACAAAAGAGTTCAGCCTCAACAATTGAATTTAATTTAGGCCTACTCTAAGCATTCTACATGAATAAATGGCCAGTCTCGTTATGTAATATTTTTAAACTTGAAATGAATAAGTTGCGTCAGGAGTACTCCACACCCCAATATACAGAGAAGCGGCCACAATACCGCCCTTGTTAACATAACCCACAAAAAACAAATGGATGACGCCTGAGTGGAACAAGTGTATAACAAGTGTGCAAAACACACACATGGGTTTGTGGTACATTATGGCCGCTGAACCAACAAGTAACACTAGATGGGCTGACTCATACACTTACACACAGCCTCGATTGTTGTGGTTATAGGCACAATCACTTGACTGTTTTATAGTTGAATGTTCTCTGCAACAGATCAACATGGTGAACAAATCAAGGGACCAAGTGCCTGAAAGAGGGGTCTCACCTCTTTGTCCTCTCAGGGTAGAGAAACAATGCAGTTGCCAGAGGCATAAATAAACTCTGAATTATCATCATTATGAGTCAGGGACAGACCCTGGTGCACCATTTATCTGTGACCCCAGCATGTACAGAATTCAGACACTAGATTTAGAAATTTGGGAGGGGGCAGGGTTTTTGGCTAGGGCCACATGATTTTGACCAAACTGCTATAGCGTTATACCCAGTCCTGCTTGCTAGATTCAGAAGTGTGGAACTAATTAATCGTCTCTGCTCCAAGTGCTCCCTCTTTCTCCAAAGCATCAAACAACTTTTAGTTATTGATTTTTGGAAAGGTTCTTTTTGCCTGGTCATAGGTAAAATAAGTCATAGATAAGCAACTATGACAGCAACAGTGTGTTTTATAAGAACAAAATAAACAATTATCATTAATTTGATCGTAGTCTGGATTCACACTTAACAACCATCTTCCTAAAACACTTACATGAAGTACGCCAGTGAAAACCACATTACAGCCTACGACAAAATAATTAAGCCCCGGAAAAACGGGCAGCATGCAACAATGATAAAATATTGCACCACGAAAATGCCAAAAAATATGAGTTATTTATTGAACAAAAAGGTTCAACTACCATGGTGCACTGATGAGATGTAATCAACTCAAGTGATTATACGAAGCCTTTGTAGGAAGAGGAAATGTCAAGTTAGGTCTTCAAGGGAACCTGAGAAAAATTAAAATGATTCGGTCACAAGGCTTTCATTTTCATTAGCACGATATAAGAAATTTGACTACGGCCAGAGATTGTCTATCAACATATCTATACACAGAGACGGTCTTTGTATAGATGCAGGTGTTTTGTGTAGTGACATCTATGAATAACTTTGGTCTTGTATCAAAGTCACAAATGCAGTATTAAAAATTAATCTCCAGTACAAGAGAATTCAACAGCAGAGCAACAATGCTGCAATGCCTTAAGAAAGGTTATCTTTGATGTCATCAGAGTTATCAGCAGGTGTCGCTGTCAAAAACTGCATGTGTTATGTTACATATCAGGGCTCCNTCAAGTTAGGTCTTCAAGGAACCTGAGAAAAATTAAAATGATTCAGTCACAAGGCTTTCATTTTCATTAGCACGATATAAGAAATTTGACTACGGCCAGAGATTGTCTATCAACATATCTATACACAGAGACGGTCTTTGTATAGATGCAGGTGTTTTGTGTAGTGACATCTATGAATAACTTTGGTCTTGTATCAAAGTCACAAATGCAGTATTAAAAATTAATCTCCAGTACAAGAGAATTCAACAGCAGAGCAACAATGCTGCAATGCCTTAAGAAAGGTTATCTTTGATGTCATCAGAGTTATCAGCAGGTGTCGCTGTCAAAAACTGCATGTGTTATGTTACATATCAGGGCTCCACGCTTAGCATAATATGAACTCGCTAAATGCGACCTGGCAAAATTTGCAAATTCAACGGGAAATGAGCTCCTCAAAACAAGGGTACCTGATATTTAGTGGTGCGAAAGTTCTGGCCTTCACTAACTATGCTTACTTCCCAATGTTTGAAAATGATAATGAGGATGTCAGAAAATATGCCAAGTCTCAAGAACAACTGTTCGTCAAAACCGCCATATATGTCACGGTTATTTTTTTCTAGTCCAACGAAAAAATAAGAAATTGTGGGAGCAATGACAACTGATCTCCCGTGTCCTGCTCTTACCTAAGGGAAAAGTAGATGATGAAAACACATTGTTTTGCGCATGTGAACCCTGACGAGGTGTAGGTTGCCAAATAGAGCCCTGCATAAGAAAATATTTTATTCAAATATTTACCATTCTATTTAATCCACCTCTTTCATCAGAGTATATTTGCAAAAATTCATATTTAGCAAAAAAATTCGCCTGCATAAGGGAGAGTCATCATGCGATAACTTCTCAATAATCCACTCATAAAACTGATATATTCATTGTCTGAAATAGCTAACAAACTGTGCAATTTACATCAATTGTCCTCTAGACCTAGAGTTGGTATCAAAGGGTCTGAAGATAATTCAAGTGACGATTTTACACAGGCATCAACAAGCCGCTTTAAAGTACGCTTTAAAGTACGTAATTTCACTAGTGGGAATAACCCAAGGTTTCACAACAGTGGTGTTATGAAGATACAAAGCCATACAGGTGCATAGCCCCTAGTGATATCAACAGCACAGGAAATGCCACAGTTATCCAGGCAAACAAGTCAAGCACAGAGCACATGTGTCAACACCAATTTAATGACAGTCAAATCAGAGTATTACATGCAGCACAGAGAAGACTGGGACCCCGCAAAAGACCTTGGACTGGGCTAGAAAAAAGCAATCACGTATCTACTAAATACGAAGCCCAAGGTCAAAGAGAGACTCGGCACGAAGGAAGAAGCAGACAACTGCCACAGGCATCATAGTGGTGCCCCGTTAAAGGTCCGGGGGGAGGGGGCTTCCTGTCTTTTGCTAAGTCTTCCTGTTTTCAAGCTTGTGTTTCCTGTTTACAGGTGTGAATAGTACTTAGAACTATTATTGCGGTAGTGTTTGACATAGTCTTGGTAACTTAAGCGAAAATTTTCATCACTTGGTACTCTACCTGTACTGAGTACGATCCTGTCAATTTAGGACACAACAGGGCGGAATTATAAGTGAAATATTATTTTCTCACTGTTTCATAAAAGATATGAAGTATCAAAATAATGCTTTGCCACAGCTACCAACAGAAAATATTTTCAAAAATTGTGGGCATTCGCAACAATTTTAGAAGACCTTGAAAAACGAAAAAAAGGTAATTTTGACGACTCTTTGCCCAAAACTGGCAAGATTTTACCGTACTTGTCTTCACAATTACTCACATATTCCATTGGCTTATATTTTGACAATAGGGGGTAATCCCCATCATGTGAAAGAGAATACCGGTCTTACCCTAAGCTAAAAATGAAAACAAACGAAAAAAATCTGAAAAAAGGTTCAAGGTCAGATCATCACATAATCGCTGTAATGGAGGTTAGTCCAGCTATTGATAGTGTTGATGTGGGTAGGTTCTAAAAACAAACAGTTTATTCTGAAGGCAATTAAAAGATCCAGTAACAATGTGTTGAAAAATTTTCCATTTAGATGATGTTGAAACACAGCTGTCCAGTCACACTGTTTGTTTACGCTGGGAATATTTCTTGTGGCAGGCTGATTTGGTCAAATGTTTTCCATATCAGCTAGTGGCAACACCCAGTGTATGGTGTGTGTGTTGCGTGCGCGTGTGCATATGCGTGTGTGTTGTATTCGTCACTAGGTGTTTTTACAGTGTAAAACCATTCTCACCGCTGGTTACACCATATACTGTGGTCTGGCCCATTGTTGAAAGCTGCAAGGATTTATAATAGGGATTAAATTACTTTTGAGTACTTAAAAGACCGCAAACTGTTGCTTGAAAAAAAAACTTAAATGGAAATGTATCGGCCACCTGTGGCTTTCAAAATTAACAACTTAACTTCAGCGTTGACACGTTTCTGTGTGCTCTGAACTCATAATGATGATGAAGTATCTAGGCCAAGATTTTTAGTGACCCAATTAAAGCCAAAATCAAGTCATTTTAACAGCAAAGCCATCATATTTCAACAAGAGAGACATATATTAACAGTGACGTAACAAGTGTTAAAGTGCTACATTACTGCAGCTGATTTTTTCTGTATCACATATTTGCATATATATTCAATAAATAGTAAAATAAAAAATAAAAAAAATATTGACCAAAACACCCTAATAGTCGGATATTGGTTACGTAAAATGAAAAATGAAATTTTCTAAGATAGTCTTCATAGAGAATATCTGTAACTATAAGCCCAAGGATGAATAGTTTAGTGAATGGAGCTTAAGGGGCTATTGGATATATGTGCAAAATGAGGAAGACATAAATGCAAAGAGCAACCCAAGATATCATGACGTATGTAATGCACAAAAAGTGATAACCTGATCCAAATGGAGGATAAACTTTTCCTGAAAATTCAAGTACCTGCCAAAAAACCACCAACATTATAATTAGGAAACGTATAATCAATTTCGGAAACTTTTTTTTTGGCACCACAGCATTGGCCCAACAAAATTATGTACAAGACACCATTTTGTTTGCTGGAAATTAACATTGTGTTGTGTTAAACAATGTCCAATTTCAGTCAATATTAAAGTCGACTTTTTTCAAAAAAACCCTACTGTCTGTTGGTAAGCATGTGAAATCTTTTTATCAAAGGAGATATGAACCTGCCTAATAAACTGCCATACTATTGTAGCTGAGACCAACAAGTTTGCTGGATCCTCCTCATAATAAATCCACTAGGCATGACTTCAAGCATTACTAACAGAGTTTGGCTAAATAGGCTCAGATGAAAAAGTTAGTTTTTAACAGGAGTCAAGTTTATCGCAGTTTTGACACTTTTTTTTCAACACATGTCATCATAACTTTGATTCTCAATGGCAAGCAACACTTTTCACAACCAACGGCCTGCTTCACCAAAGCGACTTAAAAGCGACTTAAGACTTAAGATGGAAATCTGGTCTTGCGCTCCCACCTCACATATTGCTGAAGAAAGGTTCAGCCAAGTAATTATGTCTGTAAGTAATTCATAGATTAGAAACTGCATTTTGCTGAAGTGAGATTCAAAGATTTTCCCGAAAATAAGTGGTGTGGTGTGTAAGACCAAACTACTGACTTGGGTCACAAAAATGGTACTTAACGTTCAATAAGTGCCCTAACAGATACTTTTTGAACCTACTTCCCACTGAGCAAGAATAAGTGGAGACTTCATCAAGTGCATGCTTGTTGCTATTGAGAACATGCAATATATTACCACTATAATCATCACCATCAACATCTACATACTTTGTGAATGAGCACCAGGTACTCGCTTTGTGACCTCAATGGTTACTTTAAACTAAACTGTCTCAAGTTACCAACATTTTGAATGTTATGCAAGAAATCAAGAATGCAAATGTCATTCTACTATGTAAAAATGAAATATGGGAAAATGACATGGACAAAAAATTGACAGAAGAACAAAAACTTCAGTTATTAAAACTGCAGTCAGATAATAAGTTTCTTACATCAAAAATCTTCACTTTGGGGACAGTGAAAAATCAACTACTTTGCTAAAGGTCAAGAGTTTGTTCCAAATTTTAGAAATTCCAATATTGTCCGTCCTGTCAAATTCAACAATTATCATCAACAGCAAATGATTATTCACCTAGATGATGCACACTGGGGACGCATGAAAATGTTATGCTGCCAGCTATTTTCGACGACACAAAACAAAAAGAGAGTTCGATGTTGAGAAATAAGAAAAATGTCACAATCACCAGTGTGCCCAAATCGTCCATGTCCCAATCTTCAGAATCGAGAAGATTCAATTACCGCTTAAATTTCGGTGTCCCAAATTTTAGACTGGAGAATTTTTCAGTAATTAACACATTTGATTAGATATTGATAGTCCATATGGCAAATTCCATTACTGACGCAGTGAAACAGAAAACAGTAAACTAGGTAGACACTAAGTGGGTTGGAGTGGAGTCGAAGCATATCTTTCAGTGGTGATCTGGCAAGATTCAGAATTCGAGACTAACAAACTTTAAATCCAGACTGCAATAAAAAATTGACGGTTTGTTTAACATGATTCCTGTAAACTTTCAAGTTTCAGGTGCTGTGATTGGCCGATAGGAGAGTCAAGTCCTGTGTAAAGTCTGGAGGTCTCAGGCCCAGGACTGAGAAACGGCCATCAACAATCCTCAATGAGTGATCGAAATAGTAACCCAGTTGTGGAATAAATACATTGAAAATAAATCTAAGACTGGACTTACTAGTTTTGATGGTAACGTAACGTCCCCAACACAGAGACCTGTAGTACTAATCGGAACTGGGCGATACCTCATCAGCCCAGGAAATTACATTAATTAAAAACCACCTGACGAAGATTCCCACCAAGGTGAACACCTCAACCAGTCAGTATTCGATCACTAGAAGTCTCAGTGATGGTTATCCTACGTCATAATAAAGACTTTAAGTGTGATTTATTCTCAGTATAATCTTGCAATGCATTTGACATTACCTTAGCCAGTCTCCCTGAGACGGGTGTGATGTTAGGTGGAGCCAGGTTGTCTTTCAAGTGGTCAGAGATATCTTCATAGAGAGGGCCAACATCTTGCTGTAGAGTGTCGTTGCTCCGGTACAGCTGATTTTTTTTCTGAAAACTGCTGCCTGCTCCCATGTTTCCAGGTAATACATTGGTCGTCAAGTGACCAGGTGACCAGCTTCGATGACGCTGTTGAAGTTCCCCTTCGGGTAAAGGCACACGCCTCCTGTATGGGTTAGAATAATTACCTTTGTTGTTCGTAGTAAATTTGCTCTGAACACTGTTGTTGTTGGCAGTGGTGTTCACTACATCCTCACCAACGCATTTATTATCTCCCTCTTCACGTAGTCTAGGAATCCCTCTAGTCTGAGCGATTGTATCTGCATAAGACTTCTTTACGTTTGGCGAATAAATGGCAGATTTGAGGTCGCGCAAAGAGTGGGCACGCTGAGGTGGACTCTGGTGGTCTACTCGGCCAGATAAGCTGTCATAACGGAACGACTGACTGACAGTAGTTGGTGCGTTGTGAGCCCTCCTGGGTAGAGACTGTCCACTCCTATTTTCATCGACCGCACACACTTTTTTAGTCTTACGCTTCGAAGATGGCGGAATCACTGCATAGTCGTTTCTGCCAGACCATCCCTGTTCCTTGAAAACTTGCTGCAACTCTGCCGTTTGTGATCCGTAATCATAATCACGGCTATGTCTGGTTGTTGCGTGTCCAGGGTGGTAGTAGTCTTCATACGAGTCCTCAGGGAATAGCACGTCATGGGACTCGTTGACACTGGCCATAGTCAATCAATGGAACATGACTGAAACCACAAAAAGGAGTTAGTTCACAAACATCAGTGGCAAATATCACAAAGGCGTAAGACAATGTTGACATAGATAAAGCCAGTACTACAACAGTACAAACTTCTGTCAAGGCACAGCCTACATGACCAACAAAAATAGCTCATTTGTGAGTACGGTAGTATTGCACTGGAAATTCCGCAGTTTCAATAAAAAGAACACGGAATGTTTGTGATTGTTGATGGAAGCAATGTAAACGCTTCTGTTCATCATCTTCAGTTATAACCTCGTGAAAAGTCAACAAAAACTCGAGTACACACAATGGAGGGCCATTACTTATGAATGTTGCATTATTGTAACACACTTGCAAGTGATAAATTACAATTCATATGACCGCGACACCCGAGATCATTCTCAAAACCTGCATAGTTCTTGCCCCGTTCTAATCTTTGCTGAAAATTTCATCAGAATCTGAACCGTCTCTTCGGTGCTATATATTTAAACCTGCAACTTTACCCTTTCTAGCTAGCTAAAAAGGAAATTCAAATTATTCCATTAACTCTCATAAAATCAATCTTGTAATATTCCTTAAACATGAAACGATTACATTTCCGTTACCATCTCAAGGTACATTTCCTTTACCATCTCAAGCTACATTTCCGTTACCATCTCATGTCACAGGCAATGTGCCATTTTGCAATTATAGGTGTGGCCAACACTAATAAACTCTGAAGCGTTTCCTTGAGCTGCTTGAGTTGGGGAGAATGCAGCTTTAACTGACCACACACAAGCAAAACACTCTCATGCACACTGACAGTGAGAGACTGGCAGATAGACAAAACAAATCCCAGAATTCAAATGCAGTAAAGAAGATGCGCCAAAGGTCAGCACAGAACTGGAAATAGGTCATGCACGGAGAAATGCATTCACAAAGTGACCAAAGCTTGTTTTGTGTTTCACACTAACTGGGAACTGAGACTCCATAACTGTGAATCTGATGAGCAAGTGTGTTAATACTGTGTGGCGTGTGATGTGAAATTTTCAGGAAGGGTGGCGTAAACGGGTCCTTCTTGAAAATGGCTACTGGGAACCAATTTCACTGAATAATGGACATTGCCATTATTCAGTGAAAGCTGGTTCACAGCAGCCATTTTCAAGAAGAATCCGTTTTCGCCACTTTTACCAATTTTTCACCCATTGCAGTAAAACTACATCTCAGCCGTAAAACAGAATAAGTTTACAGCATGACCACCTTACCAATGGTATCATACTTGTCAAATGACACTCGGCAACTTTCACCTGCACTTTGAGTCACCAAATAAATTTGGAAAAAAAATTCAGGATATCTTCAAATTAAAGGTTTATAAGTTGCTCTAATTCAAATGCGTTCATAACTGTGAGCCCTGGTGTAACACAGCACTTCAACACTACAAATCCTAACAAGAAGCAGTAACATTCTAAAAACATCTTACAACTTGTTCACTCAAAGGCTGGATCACGAAATCCATCTCAAGTGCAAGTCAAAATTTCAAAGAATTTGCAATTGCTGACCTACCCCATTTTGAAATGCCTGTCCCTGTGTCCTGTGCTCCTGTACCACAATGACTCATAAACCCTCCACACATATAAGATATCAAAACTACACCACTTAAAAGACCAATCTGATCCCTAAGTGCAGCACTGTTCCAAAATTTCAAACGATCTCACAATTAAAAGGCCAAATACTGAAGCCAAACTGAGCAAATCAAGCCACAATAAATCACCAGATATAAAATGACGTTTGATCCCAAATTTCAAATCTCAACCTTCCATATTAACTTTAGAAAAGTTAGTGTTGATTCAACCAATATAAAACTTCAAAGTCAATATTATCAAAGAGCTTATTCACCTTGGCCATTGCAGAGGATTTGAATTATAATACATCGTCTGTGGCCCTGAAATTTGATATACTGCCAGAACCTGGACAAAGCCAAACAGGTGGACATGAACTAGATCAGAGGGGACTACTATGAAAGACTGGGTCATGTCAACAATCACTGGTGCCATATCACAGTCAAAGGAAGATAATAGGCTTGACACTNCACTTTTACCAATTTTTCACCCATTGCAGTAAAACTGCATCTCAGCCGTAAAACAGAATAAGTTTACAGCATGACCACCTTACCAACTTGGTATCATACTTGTCAAAAGACACTCGGCAACTTTCACCTGCACTTTGAGTCACCAAATAAATTTGGAAAAAAAATTCAGGATATCTTCAAATTAAAGGTTTATAAGTTGCTCTAATTCAAATGCGTTCATGACTGTGAGCCCTGGTGTAACACAGCACTTCAACACTACAAATCCTAACAAGAAGCAGTAACATTCTAAAAACAGCTTACAACTTGTCCACTCAAAGGCTGGATCACGAAATCCATCTCAAGTGCAAGTCAAAATTTCAAAGAATTTGCAATTGCTGACCTACCCCATTTTGAGATGCCTGTCCCTGTGTCCTGTGCTCCTGTACCACAATGACTCATAAACCCTCCACACATATAAGATATCAAAACTACACCACTAAAAGACCAATCTGATCCCTAAGTGCAGCACTGTTCCAAAATTTCAAACGATCTCACAATTAAAAGGCCAAATACTGAAGCCAAACTGAGCAAATCAAGCCACAATAAATCACCAGATATAAAATGACGTTTGATCCCAAATTTGAAATCTCAACCTTCCATATTAACTTTAGAAAAGTTAGTGTTGATTCAACCAATATAAAACTTCAAAGTCAATATTATCAAAGAGCTTATTCACCTTGGCCATTGCAGAGGATTTGAATTATAATACATCGTCTGTGGCCCTGAAATTTGATATACTGCCAGAACCTGGACAAAGCCAAACAGGTGGACATGAACTAGATCAGAGGGGACTACTATGAAAGACTGGGTCATGTCAACAATCACTGGTGCCATATCACAGTCAAAGGAAGATAATAGGCTTGACACTGTTGATGTAAAGATGGTAAACACATTGATCAAGTACTTCTACCAGTTGTCATGTGAAACAGGCAATGCAGGTATCAATAAAAATAAATTAAAACTTTTTGAAGTTATAAAAATTTAAATGACTGCTAAGATCACACACTCAATTCAAGAGCAACTAAGTGGTAAACTGTATCTTTTAAAAATAATTTAATTTTTTTTTAATTATATGAACCAAAGTCACACTGGCCTTAAGAACAGTGGTCACATTGAAGAAATCCTGTAGCAGAACCCAATAAAGTAGGGATTGGCAATTTGCCAATTACGCAACAAAAGGTAACACAATAATGTTGAATGCTCTCAAAACAACACTATCTAGAAAAGTTTGAAATTACACTGCTAACATCACTTTGACAGACCAAATTTGAAAAAAGGCAATGGTCGTTGAAAAAAGGCAATGGTCGTTGTAATTGTTTTTGCTATTTCTGGCCATAACTCAGTAATTTTTAAATATCCAGACGTGTCGCCACAGTCCCTTTGCTCGGTTAAGTGCAGCAAAATGATACTGCATCACGTATCCAGTATCCAAGTAAGAGAGGTTCAGGTTATGCAGCACCCTAGAAGAATGTCCAAATTTGGCTAACATCAGAACATCATATCTCAGATTCATACGAAATCTTCAGATACTGAGCTTTATGCACTGTTTTCAAAAACGCCGTCGTCAGGAATTGTGCATGAGAGGCAATCAAAAAATAATAGAACAATTACGATTTGAAGAAAAAACTTTAAAGTTGCAAAAAAGAAAACGAAATATTTAAGAAAACTGTAACTGCGTTTTGGAATCTCACCTTGCTTGAGCATTTACCGTATTCGCCCTAATAAGTGCCTGGGTACATCAAATAAAATTTGATCAAGTTTTTGACACTGTTATTTCTCTACCAATGCACCAGTTTGTCTTTTGCTAAATTTTCCTAAAAAAACATGGTCAGGTCACATGACGCAATGAGTAGCAGAATGGTAAAAAGTCAAAAATCAAATTCAACAAGCTTTCTACTAAAACAGAAATTACCGTAAATACTTTTACTGAGATAAAATCCATGGTTTTGTAGACGTTTGGCTAAATACAGACTTGTCGATAAGGTCTTAGGTAACCTTAATTGAAAAGTTCACCGGTCCATATTTCAGTTTCAGTAAAAGCTCACCAATTTCAAACAAAAATAATTGACGAAATGTCATTTTTTCTTAATTTTCCAGAACATCAGACATTACTGTGAATAAAAACTTTATTTGATAGCAGCTGTGGTACATTAAACTTGAACATGGAAAAGCATTCAATTTTATACTGCATATGTTGCATAGAAAAAAGGATAAAATAAAATTTTATTCTTCCGCCATGCTGTGTCCTAAATTAGAGAGAGCTTATCATAATTCTGTAGAATTACTAGAGGTTAATGTTAGGAATACATGATTTCTAATAAAATCAATAAAGTAATGGATCGTTCCTATACAACAATAATTCCAAAACTGCATTTCATGGACCTTCAAAAATTGACCATGGCCTTCATGTACCAAAGGAAGCGAATCGAACCAACATTATTACATTGGTAACCGAAAAATACTCAGACTGAAAGAGTATTTCTCTTGTTTTGGTGACCACCAAAACATACGAAACCAAAATTACTTGAAATGTTGAGTGATTCTGTTTTCTAAGTAGCACCAATAATTGTGGAGAAAATCTCAAGCAAAATTGGGAAAATTACTCGAAAATTTCAAGACTGTTACCAACAATCCATAAATAAGTACCAAACTCAATATACAGTACAATTTATTTGAAGCCTAAGTTTACATAACCGCATTATTACACAGGGAGCATAAGTGCTAAAGTTGCAATCAGCTGAATAAATAAAATTGGACTTACAAAAGTACAGACACACCAAGCACATTTTCCTTCCAAAAAAATCTGAAAACGACAGCGATCTTTTTCATACTTGAACAAATTTGTCTGGACTTTATATGGCACTGTGTTTCAAAATGCACTCTCTCTTTTTTGCTTCCTACCAGACACTTCCATAGCCACAACAGAAAAGTTCTCGAGTCTCATAACATCTTTAAGGAACTTAAGTAAAGCTTGGTGATCACCTTCAAGTATTACTCAAGTGGGTACAATTTGGAAAAAGTCTTCGAGTAATTTAAGGGTCTGAGTAAGGATAGTGGTAATTCTTCATTTACCACACAATATGGCCGACAAGTGAAATTCTATTTTGTCAAATTTCTCCACAAAAGTACATATGAAGAAAAAATTAGTCTATTAGTAGCATAGTTTGTACTGTGTAGAAGTCATAAAACAACATTTGGTAGTTTCCAGTGATTGTAGCAAAGTAATCGGCCTTTGAAATATGGAAAACGACAATCAGTGGACTAAGTGGAAAATTACCATAGGAGCCAGGAAATCGTTGCATGCAAGCATACACATGTAAAAACTGGAAACATCAGCCACACATTTAGAGGACACTTGAACAGGGCAAGCACACACACGCACACGCACGCACACACACGCACACACACACACACACACACACACACACACAAACACACCTCATGTCTGTGTTTACTGCAGTTTCCAGCACATTCAACTTTCCCAGAAGCATCTCAAGTCTGTTGCGTGGGCGAGGATGGCAAAAGACCAAGATTTGGCAGGAAGTCATACATATATATATATAGTAAACAGTAATCCTCAGATCAACATCTTACCAAAATGTTTACTCATCCCCAACTGAAAAGGCTTCACACATCAGTTGTGTAAACTGACCAGCATGTGTAGAACTCCTGTTACTGGTATATAATGATTGGTAATAGTACACAGGCTCCTCAAATATATTGGAACAGCCACCTAATGACACTAGAAACAATTAAAAGTAATCACTCAGTCCAAGGGGTCTCGTCAAATGGGTCCCCTTTGACCACCATCGAAAATAATACAGTTCATTTTTGTGCTTTTTCAATAGTGCCATTTTATTCAATAATTTCAAACAAAATCATCACTTGGTAAAATGGAATTTCTACAAGTATGTTGTTTTGTCATAATTTTATGTTTCTTTCTTTCTTTCTTTACATGCTACAGACCACAATTCTTATCAGATCAACATGAAATTTACCCGTTTTGTGAATGGCTCGAAGCCTGTTTTTTGTTGAAATTGGACACAAGATGGCGCTGTGGTAGACATTTTCCCTTTTTTGTTTGCAGAGCAATAGCTCCTCTGTTTCTGGTTGGCTTTTTCTTCTATTACTTTCTGTGGATAGTTCATTCCAAGAGCTTTCCAAATGTCGAATTTATTTTTCTCTAGCTCTAACCGTTTTCGAGTTAATTGAGATTTTCGGACGGACGACTGGTCTCTAAACTTGAATGAGTTTTTGTGATTTATCTTTGGCGTCCCTTGACAGAGCTGTCTGAAATTTGCTATGTGGATAGACCTTTTCAAGCGCCATCAGAATAGTGAACCCGTTTCTTGCTACAAGTTACCATTCAAACGATATTCAGGATTTACTGCTAAGAGGACTGTTCTTTTGTTTACGTTATTTATAGTGCTACACTTTGTCAGCCTATCATATTTGTGCTAAAGATTGGTCATTCCTCTAATCTACATGAAATTTAAGTATAGTGTTTACTTAATCGATAGCCCAAGGACTTTTGGTCTTGGGTGAAATCAGCCGCAAGATGGTGCTGTGATGGCCATTTTTCGAGTTATGTTTGCAAAGCTTTAGCTCCGCCATCCTTTGACTGAACCTTTTCAAATTTGGTAGATAAATAGATCTCATCACAGGCTATCTTATACACTGGTTGTCATCCAACTCACCTTTAAATTTTTATTTGATTTCACCCAGTGTTGTTCTTCAGAGGACTTTCAATTTTTTATTTTTCACTTTAAACTGGGTATTTTGCTGAAAATTATCAAAATTTAAGTTTTGCTTTGTGGCACATGCACTAACCAAAGCAGACGTGTAATGAGCAGACGTGTAATGAGCAGACGTGTAATGAGCAACGATTTTCTCACAATTCATGTTTTGCATACACCCTAAGAACAGCATGTTGGAAGCATCTCATCATGTTCAGAGGGGGACTGTGTCTCTTGCGCACCTTTTTAAATTCACCACTCTACGAAATGTGTCAGTCGATATACTAAAAAAACAAATGCTTTCGCCCATCTAACACTATTGGAACCTAAAAGACAAACAGCAATTTCTTTAAATTAACAACAATGCACCTCATGTGCCTGGCATGAAATAACAAGCACAAATAATCTTTGCCACAATTTCCACTGACTAAATATGCGAAGAAAGTTCCATAGGTCAATAAGCATATAGCAAAACATGGAAAGTGGCAGAAAATCTTGCAGTTTGTTTGGAATGTGAAGCCGTCGGACTGAAGATACAGCCAATGTCAATCGAAGGTCGTGCTTGCCAAATTAGATGCTGCATGACCAAGTCGGGAAGTACAACAGTGGCCTGCTTGGAACAGACAGACAAATATATTCTACTAGCCTTGAAATTGCCCAGTAACATGATAGCACAAAGCAGTTTGACAGATTACACAGTTACAAGAACATAAAACGCTATTGTTGTCATACATATTCATCATCACAGCCACATTTTTAGAAGAACCATCAAAAATTGGGTAAAAATGTTGCATCGATAAGAAAACGTTTAGATACTACATCATGTCCATAATTGAGCACCAGTGTGCAGCCCTGTTTGGTACTGTCGCATTCACTTTCCTGGATAGCTATGTAACAGTAACACCCAACCAATCACATGGAAGAGAGCAACCCCGCTGGCATCCCTTCTGATGTGACCCACTGAGTGACTCTTGCCTCATCAAGTGCAAACGTAACAGTGGGAAGCCGGCGCTACTCAATACTGAGTTTGTGAAGCACAGTATTACAAGGAAATGTTTGTCTCCAAACTTCATGAAACTTGTCGTTGATCGCGTTTTCAGACACATGGTTTGCCAAACAAAACCAAACAGTATGACAGAGTTTGGTGGCCAATGTCACCAAAGCATCAGCAATTTTCAAGTTTGGCCGCAATCAATCAAATTATTCCCAATTGACTACCGTATTCCGTGATCCAGTGTTCACCTGAAGCTGCGTTTCTGCATCATTTGATGCCATTAAGCTCAGAAGACACACATTGAGTTAATGAGTACCTAAGCTTTGAAGCAATATTGATAAGCTGTAAGAGATAAAATTAAATAAATGAAAACCAAGTTTCGTGTCTTATCTCGTATTTTCCATTGCATCCCTTCCCACTATACATTGTGTGTCCTTCCAAGCCATTGTGAAGAATGATGGACCATCAAAAAAGTTTGGAAGACGACCCCTGCATAATAAAGTGTATGCTAAACACAGCAGATGGGATGGTTAGTAAATTGCACATTGTGCTGCATTTCACTGTTTGGAAATCTAAAAACGAAAATTGAATTAAGCCTTTTACTGTCATAAATTGACTTCATATGTCTGACTGTAATACGATTCTAGTCCTGTTACCAACAAATCAAACCATCATCAACTCAAGAAAACACTTTTGAGTTTGTTTGGGTAGGTCAACTCTCAACTTGCGAATTTGAAAATAGCACAGGTACACACTGCTGTGACTTGAGATGCCATCTCATTCGGCAACATTTCAAGATCCAATGAACACGGTAATATTTTTTAAACCCCAAAACTCTACATTTAAGAATTGAATATTGACACCTAAACAGCGCCTAAATGCACCTTTAATCATTCATGAAGTATCAATTGAAAACGAATCAAGACAAACCAGTCAAGAGCACTTTTCTCAGCTACTGCATTTGTAGCACTTTTGTTGACAGGAAGTGCTGCACTGAACTGTACAGAAGGAATGAACACTTTTGAAATAAAAAATCGGCAGGCTTCCTCTCTTAAGTGCTTGCTCCAATAAAAAAGTTGGTCGCCTAAAGCTTCCGCAAAACAAAAAGAGCTTTAAATAAAAGGTCTTCTTTGTAGGCAAGAGCATATTTACAAAAAAGGAATTAATTTAGATAGGTGTAGTTTGAAAAAAAAATCGGGATTACTAAAACATGATGATAAATCTATGACCTACTGTCAGGAAAGTAAGTAACATGCAAATATTGGAATGGTGATATCAAGTACAGTAAAATTCTCCACTTCGGACAGTCTCTAAAATTGGGACACCGAAATTCAATCCGAAATTGAATATTTACTTGATTCTGAAGGTTGAGACAGGGGTCATTTGGGCATTCGTCATATTTCTGAAATACCACAGTGTCGTGTCAAAATAAGTCAACAAGAATTGTAAGTATAGACGTCACCCAAATATATTATAATCTACAGTGGGTTCCAAAGTACTTACCAGACTTCTTGGCCTGTTGACCAAGACTGCGTTCCATAGATACAAGGAACTTGTGAAAGCATAAGACCACACAAGCGTTCACAAGATATTGACATAAATTACATACGAAGAATATGATCACATGACCTTTACTCATGAGTGTCTTACATCTACAGTACACACCAGAGCGGCACAGACATAGTGAATCAAATGAAATCAGACTTAGAGAGTAGTATGGCGAATCTGCAATGAGCGAAGTAAAATAAAGGCCTCTCTTAATCACTCACTGGTAAAAATTCTTCACTTTGAAACACAAATATTAGCTAAAATTGACGCGATATTTCTATTTTTTATAGGCTTACCACATTAAATGCTAAAAATTTTACCAAATGTTGTTTCGTGATAGTTGCGTCATACATACCATGCTAAAAACAAAGCAAATTTTCTTGAAAAGCTAATTTTGTTCAGAAATTTGACAAGTGAAATTTCACTTGTCTACCATATTTTGTCCTAAACTGCAGAGTTTTTGGCAATTAATTAAGACGCCTGGATTTGAAGTGTGTGTGTTCAAGACTTGACTGGAGCAAGGCAATTTTTCACTATAGCATCGAGAGCAATGGTGATTTTCATGGTCTACTAGTAGTTAGATGCTCGTTTTTCCTACCATGGAGAAAACTGATTCCCTATATGTGACTATGACTAGTATTGTCGTGTCGAATAACGAACTGTCTTAGGCGACTATAAATCCTAATCTAGCCACTGCACCGGAGGATTTACTGCAAATTACGCTTAACCCAGTCACATAAGGCTACGGTTTGCATGTGTATCTTTCAAACATAAATGGATACATTTGGAAGCAGTTTAGAAATCTTTAAATCCAACCAGATCAAATATTCCCCCAATCAACATTTTTCTGAATACTGTTTCTTCCACCAACAAATTGAAGATTTACTTCACAAGAATTTACTTTTAGTAGAATAAATGTAATGGGAGGTCACACCCGCCCAGTGTGTCTGCTAGCCACCGCGAGAGTAGGTATCACACTACACAGACACGAGAGTCCTGTACAGAACAGTTTCAATCACAAGCACCTTTATCAGCAACTCGTCATGACACTATAGTATAACGTCGAGAGGCTGATGAAAGTGCCCGTGTTTCAGACATTTTTGGTTGTCTTCGTTCCTGCCACAAGTGTCAGACCTGTCACCAGTGTCATACACCACACGGTTTTCGGTGTTCTACTTTAACTTCTGGAGCCGCATTCGTGCTTAAATATGGGGTATTACGAATCAATCAACTGAAATTTATCAACTTCATGCTAAATTCAATTACCTTGAAGTCTGCTAACAAACTTGAGTTATAACAACATTCTTGACACATTTCAGAACGAAAACTTGTGTGACCGGATGCAACTTACGAGCAGTACAGCGTGACACCTACTGGTAGTTATCATAACTAAAAGGTGCCACACAAGGCTCCAGCACAAAAAAAAAATATTACGGTTCCATTGAGCTGCAGGTGCTGATATTACAAGAGCTGTCAGTCCGTTTTCCATTTTTAATGGTTTAAAATTACATTATACAACCGTTGATATAGGTAATATTTTCACCATTTTCGTTTCATTTCACATTACAATTGCTCCACACCCTGGGCGAGGTTGATTGTTTAAAGTTATATTTTTACCTCATTTACCTGACTAAAATGAAAATTAAATTAGGTCTTTTACTCTCATAAAATCGGCCTCATAATACTGCTTAGTGTGGTAAGGTTCTATTTCCGTCACCAACAGGAACATCAAAACCATCAATGACTCAAAATACTCGCTTTAGAGTTTATTGGGGTTGCTTAACTCCAAAACTGAGAATTTTAAAATGACGTGTGTACGCGTTGCCTGTGACTTGGGATGATAAGGGTAATAAAACCCAGTCAAGGATAAGAAGATCGGTAAAAGGAGTAATTCGATTTTCGTTTTTAGTCAATAGATTACCTGCCCTTGTTTTTTATACTTCAAAGAAGTTGAAACTGGCCATGATGGGTCGTTTTTCAAAATATCGAATACATTTCAACACGACTTCAGAGGATGAGGCACTAGTCCACTAGTTGTTCTAGGGTGAACTCGTAGTGTGGAAACCACTACAGACATACTATATTGTCACCTGAATCCAAATATAAATGGCATCATTGTCGCTCCAACCATTAACCATACTTTTATAGTCACTTTGTACAGCAAAAGTTCGTAAGTTGTACTGGGCCACATCGCACCTCGCTCTCGTCATGTAGATGAGACCCTGGGTTAACAAACCCCAATGGTAAAAAGGACAAGCGATCGCCCGTCCTTACACAAAGGACCAATTAGCTATTAGAAGTTGCGTTCAGCTGAAATTCATTCGCATATCGTTCACATATCATTGACATTCCGTTATATAACTTACCCGGGTCTTAGCCAAATCGACAATAAGTTTAGATTTAAATCGGAAAACTGATGTTCCTACTTGAAAACTTGAAAACACAGGTCCTCGTTTTTGTCTCCTAAGGCATATCTCACGTTCCTGAGCAAACCCCCGGCGACCGAATCTAGACACGTTAACTAGTGTTGTTATTGGTAGACAAATAAAGGAGACAATGTAAACGCGAACTGGAGCAAGGCTAATACGTCGATGATCAATAATATACGTGGTAGACACAATATCGTAAGTATATCGCAGCTCCGATCGAACGCAATGATAACAATATACCTAACTGTTACCACATAGCATCACTAGTGTGGTCAAACTGTTTATTCTCACAAACAATAAGGCCGACCATCCGTGGATAATTGCCCATCGGGCTCAATAGCACTTATCAACTGACGAATCAAAACATATCATCGGGTTATGAATCACATAGGACGAAGGAATCGGCAACAGTTTTTAAGCACCAATGAAAATGCTCGGAGTTGAACAAAGTTGCATGACTTTTACCTCAAACATGCGCGCACCCAGAGGGGGGGGGGGGCTCGGGCTGGGTGCACNTTGGTAATTTTTTGTCAAAAATTCATTTTGTTAAGTTAAGATATTTTTCTTATACTGTCCCAAAAGTATGCGAGGACAATGACGATTTATGTCTCCACCGATGCGTGTTACGTCACTGAATGTGTATTGGAGTAGAAGTGCCAGGCAGGACGCTGAAATCCAGTTAGGATCTCTTTATCTCCTTATCAGCAGAGGATAACGAGTGCAGACACCGCTGAATGGTGGTGAATGCTGATAAGATATTTACTTTGAATCAAAAAGTTTTTCAATGGTGTTCAAGCAAGCGAACGAATGAAACAAATAATAAATATCCAAAACACACAGCTGGGGGCTATAGAAAAGTGAAAATCGCAACACAACAGAAAAAAATAAATATTAGTATTTTAAGCTCCATGCCGCACCGGCTTTTTGAACCATTCTTTTGGTTCATATTTTGAGGTGGAACACTTTGTTGAATTTTCAATACGGCGAGTTAGCGTTTCTAATTACACGCGATAAAAGAACGGATTGAGTCAACGGGAAGATTTGCGTCGCTAAACATCTTGGTTTATTCGGTTATGAGATGCTTTGTCTGTAACCACTATATTTGCCAACGCTGATAAATTCAAAATCTTCGCTCTTCAATTAGTCGGCACCCACTCAATGATTGCCAAAAAGTTTCTATATGTTGGCGTCAGTCGATGTTATTAAATGTGAAAATTCTATCTAACTGTTGTGTGCATAAATTTGTTGTAAACTAAACTTCCATGGGTATGCGGACAACTTTTGCAATAAAGCAGCAAAGTTTGTGTCTACCTTGATTTGACTACGTCAGTTGTTGGACACAGGCACAAGTTAAAAAATAAGCTGTCAATGCTTTCCACTTTATACATTGAATATTTTCCGAAACAGTTGCTACTTTCGCTACATTACTTACAAAAACCACTATTACGTTACCATCAGATTCCAAAACAAGCTCTGCAAATCCGCCACCAAGCGTTACACGAACAGCGATTGAAGCGCTGGTGTGTTTGTTTTTACTGATCACTAGCAGAAACATTTCATTGTGACCTTCTGTCGCTTCACATGGTGCTGCGCGTGCACAAAGTCACCGGTGCTGCGCAGAGGTGTTTTTGTAAACACAGGAGCAAAGCAATGATAAAACGCCTTGTGACAAGCCAACTGTAGAGCCCAGACTCAAGCAATAACGGTTACTTCGAAGCCTTGGATTCAGCTCCAATTTCACTAAAGAACAAATTGAGACCAATTTCATAGCTGTAAATGGTCTCATTCAAAAGTCGATTTTTGTGATGGAGACATGTTGGATGCTAACCGGGATTTTCTATTGATAAGCTCATGGATGTGTACTAACTACTTGATAAATGAAAATTTTTAGACGTTTTGGTAACACCAAATAAACGTCCAGGCGTTTATTTGGAAAAGGGTGACTTTTAAACGAAGACATGCTCTTGCCGACGTTGACATAATTTACTTAAAACTGTGTTTTTAAATTTTGTGTTAATAAATGTATAGTTCGCCAACACCTTGTTCGTTTTTACAAGGGATAAAAAGCATCCTCAAAATTGAATTTGTGACAAAAAGTTGACGCTGAGCGGGCTTTGAGACAAAAAATTCCGAATAAACGCCCCGCTATTTGGACACTTGACGCCCCGCTGTTCAGACACTTGACGCCCCACTATTTGGACACTTGACGTCGCACTATTTGGACACTTGACGTCCCACTATTTGGACACTTGACGCCTCACTATTTGGACACTTGACGCCCCACTATTTGGACACTTGATGTCCCACTATTTGGACATTTGACACCAGAAGTTCCAACACGAAGAACACCTATGGGCGCTTATTCGGCATAATTTTCCAAATAAACGCCCATGAGCGTTTCATCATGTGGGCTTATCTACGGAAAATTCCGGTAGCTTCTCTTTTACTTATGTTATTTTCTAATAGCATATCTGAAGATTCCAGTGAGCTTTTAACAGCCCAGAAATACCTATTCATTCTCAATCAATGATTAATAATTGAAATGACTCATTGATGAGAATGACTATGTACTTAGCTCTTTTAACTGGCGGCGTTGTATGAAAACATTACCTTTTTCCAATAATATTGGGAATTCAACGCAAGAGTTTATTCTCGGTGGCAAAGCAAAAATTTACTGAATGACAAAATGTTAGGAATTTCAGTGCTTACACCGTAAAGTTAGTCCACGACCGATGTTTAGCCGCGGTCAGGAATACCTGCTTTCTGAGGCTACCTTTTTATCAGTACTGTCCAGGAGTTTACAGCCATCAAACTTAAATTCAGACCGCCAGTTGGTTGTGTTACGGTTATCACAGGTGACATGAGCAGATTACGTGACCCACCCACTGCCGTCATGATGATTTATGTTTGTTTACTTTGAGTTTAAAACTTTCATGAGCGCATAGTACTTCGTGGATGACTCGGACATGACCTCTCACTGGTTTCCACTGAACCGTAGCTTAAAAATAGGGTTGGTTTCATGTCTCCTACTCCACTCTCATGGTCCCATGCATCCTAGCCCTCCGTGCCGGCCGGCCGGTATTGCAACTGCCCGGCGTTCAGGGCGATTACGTAATTTAGTCACTTGGCCCGCGCCTCCGCCAGGAATGACTTCATCGCAAAGAAGTCGGCTGACACTCAACATTCGGACGGACTACGAAGTCAGACTTCCACCCACATGAAAGTTGAAACGTCAGCTTTGGTAATTAAAGTTGCATTACGCTTTGTTTGAGTATCTTAAACGGAAATCGAATTAGCCTAATTCGATTTTTGGACTGAGCCCTGTATTCTCACCAAATCGGTCTCATAGTTGGCCTAAGCCCATTCAGTCCAAGCTGCCGCGATAGAATTCCATTACTTCCAACAATTGCAAAATTCCAATAACGAGGTTAATAAATAATTTACACATTTTAATTTTAGTACGTAACACTCTCCTATCTGAACACGGCCAGAAATACAATTCCCCACTAAATGATGTGTGCCTTTTTCGATTTAATTCGCTACAAACGGTTCGATTTTGGAGTACAAACTTCAACATAATTCCTTTTCCCTTGTACACAAAAGAGTCTTTAAATTTCTTAATATCTGACTGATATCACAGTGGTTCCAATAATGAAAATTATATTTCTATTTACAAAACGTTGGTGGCTAAAGGTCTACTCTTTTTAACAACTTTGGTGCCACCTGTTGTCAAGTATGCCTAACCCCTGACGGTGTCCCCTGTGGGCCAAGACAAATTTGTAGATCTGTTTTAGAGTTGATATTAGACTGGTTATATGCTCTACTAGTTCATTGTTTAGGGTTGTATAGCTGTTAGAAATATGCGGTTTTCACTTTATTGATGATGTATGTCATAGCCGATGCGAATTCAAAGTCGGGAGTTGCCAAAGCATCAAATGAGTAACGGTCAGTCTATAAGAAACTATGAATTTCGAGTGGATGCCATGTAAAATTAGTAGGCAGTTTATAAAACTATAATCAACTACAGCTTGGGACGTTCTTGAAACGGAAAGGTTCTTGTGACAACGAGGCCAATCTGACGTCTGATCAATTGTCAGAAAATAAGAAAACAGGTCAGACGTTGGACATGCGTTCACATGTGAAATTTCAAGTCTTCAGAAAGCGGATCAAACATGCGACCTGCCTGCTGATGGACGCAGTATAAAACGCTTTTCCGTACCACGATAGAAAAGAGTTCACCTAATACCACCGAGGTCTTGGACAATGCTATCAATTTTGAAATGGTACTTTAAACCTTCTTATAAGACGTTTTACTTTCTAAGCTGTTTTATTAATAAATGGGTAATTCCTACCCAAATTATACAATCACAATCCAAAGATGGGAGACCTGGTTTCAACGTTCTCTTTGCCTCGGTCGGACAATTGTACCATCACAAGCAGTTAAGATTCCATGTTCTGTTAGCATGAAATGATACAATTTTAGAAAGTTGGCAATAACGCGAAATAGCAGTGGATGCAATATTAGGGACTTTGGGAATAAAACTAGACTCGCTGTTGTCGATGATTTGAACAGATTATTCTCCGCTCATACAGTGTGGACAATAAGTAAACACGATAGTTAAATCCGGGTCGTTAATGCGTTGATCGAAATTTCGGAATTTTGATGCTGTCGGATAACTGTCCCGAGTTAGTGTGCTGCTGGCTACTACGCTCTACAACAAGGAGATTGCATTACTCATGCCTATAAAAACAGACAATTTTGGCACTCTTTTTACTGACTCAAAACCCCGAATTATCTGCCTTGACTGCTCAGTGTTCACCCTGACATGCTGTGTCTGGATGTGTAACCTGTCTTGTGACTCAGTCTACATAGGCGGTAATAGAGAAGTGTCTCTTTATATATACTCTGAGTCAGAGAGCACTCAACGCACTTTCAGCTTAAGTGCACTTAAAATAAACTTTGCTGCTGTACTTTCATTTATTGTGCCTGTCCTCGTGCAATTTACATTCAATATGTGTGCACAGCAGAGACTTGATGGTTGCGATCCATGACACGGAAGTGCAGCGTATTGTATGATAAAAAGCGTTAAAAGTGTTAAAAAGGCACTCAAGATTGTGCTTATACCTCAGTCCGTCATTCGTGGAATCTGGTGTAGGTAATCAGTCTTCACAAGCACTACAACACATCAAATGACGCCATCGTGAGGCGAAACTTAGCGCCTGCAAAGAGGAAGTGGCACAGTCCTCCGCCACGTGACGATTCCGTCTGAATCGTGATTTCAAACGCTTGAAAAATCCTTCGCGTTTTACAATGTTTGGATTATACGTAAAATCACCGATAGTGCTGTGGGTGTCCTCTGAAACAAAAGAAATGTCACCAAGTGGCACACCCACAAACGTCTTGACGTCTTCTGAACGAATGCCATCAATGATGTATGGCTTATCGCTATTTCGCAATCTTGTTTTGATTTTCTCGTCGTATTCAGTGTCCATTGAATAATGCCCAGCAGCATAACAAAAATCATACTGAGTCAACGTTGCAAAAGGAGACGATCTGCCGTCCTCTAGGCGAGCATCCTCGACCTCCTCTGGTTTGTTCTTAGCTCGAGGGTTTAAAGTGACATTAATCTCAACCTTACTGATTACGGATATTTCAATAATCTTTGGAAAATCCATCGTCGCAAACGAAATGTGATTGTGAGGCCAGGTGGTGACAATAGAAGGTTTAACGTCGTCCAGTTGCATATCTTCCCAGCTGTTGGGCAGACCACTGCTCTTGAATTTTATTTCGTCCTTCTCACTAGTTTCAGCTGCAAATGTGTTCTCTAAAAGATTTACAGTATGAGAAGAAATGGTATGATGGGACAACTTGGCGATACTGCGCAGGTTTGCATCTTCTGGGCTTATACATTTGACGCTGCCTGATTTGCTGCACAGAGTCTCAGAGTGTGGAATGGCCTGTGTCCGGTGTATAAGTTTCCCCAATCGCAGAGGAAACTGTAGTCTCAGTCGAATAATTGAAATCAGACAATGTGATGTCTTCTAAGTGGCCACTTCCAACGGATTTACTTTCGGATTTCAGGACTTTATGCTTACTGTCAGCATTGTCAGCCAACTCAGCAATGTCTGACGAGTGAATGACGTCCTGTCGAACATCTTCAACGTCCCCTGGTTTGTTTCTACCTTCCAGTTTATCGACTTCTCTTCCTCCAGTATCAATCATACATGTAGAGCTACGGCGTATGGTTTCCGAAGCAGCTATTTCAATAGAAAAAAACGTTGCACCATAAGGCAACCCATGGACATCACACGGTTTGTCGTCTTCTGCAGGAATATTCTCAATATTTCGTATTTCAGCACAACTTTCTTCCTCGGGTTGAATGACTTCTTGTCTAACATCGTCAACGTCGCTTGGTTTGTTTCTATCATCCAATTTCGGGATTTCTATCCCTCCATCATCAGGGTTACTAATTGGCTCTTTCGTTAAATTTGGCAACGGGTCGGTCTTTTGACGGTCACTAGTCTTCCCCATCCCATCTTTCTTTGTGGATATGGGGTACACTTCCTCCAAAACTGTAGACTCAGTTATCTTAATGAATTCACACAGTGTGGAGTCTTCCAAGTGATTATTTTGAACGGGTTTGCATTCAGATTTCAGGACTTTCTCCTTACTATTGTCTTGATCAGCGAACCCAGTGATACCTGACGGTTGAATGACATCTTCGACGTCGTCTGGTTTGTTTCTACCGCTCAATTGCACGACTTCTCTCCCTTCAACACTAGGGTCATAAATAGGATCTTTCTGTACATTTGTATTTTCATGGACATTCTGTTTTACATTCTCGTCGTTCTCAGCGGAAATGCGGGACACTTCCTCCGAAGTGTTTCTTTCACATTTAGCGTCTTCTTTGTAGACGCTTGTCGAACTTTCAATTTTGCACTCAAGTTCACACTCGGTGACATGCCCAGCGAGGTGCGTTGATTTGCGGACAGTGTTTGCCTTTTTGCGGCGTGATGCTATCACAAGAAGACAACACAAATCTATAACACACCTGGCATAAGATTCCATTAATTTGGTGTCAACTTCTGCTTTCTGAACAGTTTTGGAGGCGTCAGATGCGTCTCCTGAATACTTGTCCTTCACCGCCGTGGTTCCAGAAGCGTCTTTGGTGCCAAAAGACACAATGCGCAGGAATTTCCTAGAGACAGTGAAAGTAAACTTTCTCTGTCGTTCTTAGCACAATTTGCCAAATAAAGTCTATAAGCCATGATATCGCAACTTTTATAAAGTCCAGAATAACTCTGTAAGCCATTCCCGGGTTCATTTTACAAAATTTAAATGTAAAGTGAATACGTCACGAATAGTCTGACGTCACCAATCGTACACGTCAAATGCAAACTACCGGGAATTTGCGAAAATACAGACTCAACCCAAAGCAAGTACGCACATCGGCGTATTTTCGAGTTGGTTGAAAGGGTGGCTATCTGTCTTGTGTGAGGTGCATGCGTGATATTTTGCAGTGCTAACCACATAAATGATAATTGTGCATCCTGGTAACATTTTAGTGTGAGGTATCCATAGCTTTCGTGGAATTGTAAATACACTGTACGTGCATTCGCGTTCAGTCCAATACAGCTAGGGGGCTGCATCTTTAACAGGGTTTTCGCTAGCCTTTTAGCCAGTAAAACTGATATCGGGTAGAAAAATGTTCAAATTTAGAGCATAATTTAGAAAACCGTAACAGCGTTTTGGAGATTTCCCGGTGAATTTACTATCGACGAACCTTCATTTTTTTGCTAAATTTTACTAATTCCAAAGGCTTTCTACTTTCAGAAATTGTTACCGATTTCAAATGTACAGAATTGTAAATAACCTTTAAGTTGCTGGACCCGAATTTCCCGAATAGGAAAGCCAACATTCAAATGACCGGTTTTTAGTATTTTATACATCGAAGCTAATCTTGATCTTTGATAACCGAGCCTGAGCTGAAAGAGAAAGAGAGAGAGAGAGAGAGAGAGAGAGAGAGAGAGAGAGCCCCTCGAGCTCTCTCAACGATGAGTTACGTATACAACACCTCAGTGAACGAGGAATATCCCGCGGTGCTGTGACGATCATTTTTTAAATTAAATTTTGTTGATATTAGGTATTATATGTAGATAGACCTCATTATTTGGAGTGTGTCGACCATTTCTCAATATGATTTACCATTCTAGAGTTATTCGATATTTCCGATATCTCTTGATTCATTGGTTGATGTCCCGTGCCGTATCTCCGGCTTCCTCTGTCGGTTGTTTCTGAAATTTGTAAAGTGGGTATATGTTGTCAAGCGCTGTCTGCGTTTTTCTGNATGACGTAAGGGCTTGTGCGCAAGCTCACAGATTTCGTCCATTGAAAGTATACGGAGTTGGCGGTCCATGTACTATAGTCTATGGTGCAATTTACATTCAATATGCGTGCACAGCAGAGACTTGATGGTTGCGAACCATACACGGAAGTGCAGCGTATTGTATGATAAAAAGCGTTAAAAGTGTTTTAACACTTTTAACGCTTTTTTCAAGATTGTGCTTATACCTCAGTCCGTCATTCGTGGAATCCGGTGTAGGTAATCAGTCTTCACAAGCACTACAACACATCAAATGCCGCCATCGTGAGGCGAAACTTAGCGCCTGCAAAGAGGAAGTGGCACAGTCCTCCACCACGTGACGACTTCGTCTGAATCGTGATTTCAAACGCTTGAAAAATCCTTCGCGTTTTACAATATTTAGATTATACGTAAAATCACCGATAGTGCTGTGGGTGTCCTCTGAAACAGAAGAAATGTCATCAAGAGGCACATCCACAATCGTCTTGACGTCTTCTGAACGAATGCCATCAATGATGTATGGCTTGTCGCTATTTCGCAATCTTGTTTTGATTTTCTCGTCGTATTCATTGTCCATTGAATAATGTCCAGCAGCATAACAAAAATCATACTGAGTCAACGTTGCAAAAGGAAACGATCTGTCGTCCCCTAGGCGAGCATCCTCGACCTCCTCTGGTTTGTTCTTAGCTTGAGGATTTAAAGTGACATTAATCTCAACCTTACTGATTACGGATATTTCAATAATCTTTGGAAAATCCAACGTCGCAAACGAAATGTGATTGTGAGGCCAGGTGGTGACAATGGAATGTTTAACGTCGTCCAGTTGCATATCTTCACCGTTGTTGGGCAGACCACTGCTCTTAAATTTTATTTCGTCCTCCTCACCAGTTTCAGCTGCAAATGTTTTCTCTAAAAGATTTACATTATGAGAAGAAATGGTATGATGGGACAACTTGGCGTTACTGTGCAGGTTTGCATCTTCTGGGCTTATACATTTGACGCTGCCTGATTTGCTGCACAGAGTCTCAGATGTGGAGTGGCCTGTGTCCGGTGTATAAGTTTCCCCAATCACAGAGGAAACTGTAGTCTCAGTCGAATCATTGAAATCAGACAATGTGATGTCTTCTAAGTGGCCACTTCCAACGGATTTACTTTCGGATTTCAGGACTTTCTCCATACTGTCAGCAGTGTCAGCCAACTCAGCAATGCCTGACGAGTGAATGACGTCCTGTCGAACATCGTCAACGTCGCCTGGTTTGTTTCTACCTTCCAGTTTATCGACTTCTCTTCCTCCAGTATCAATCATACATGTAGAGCTACGGCGTATGGTTTCTGAAGCAGCTATTTCAATAGAAAAAAACTTTGCACCATAAGGCAACCCATGGACATCACACGGTTTGTCGTCTTCTGCAGGAATATTCTCAATATTTCGTATTTCGGCACAACTTTCTTCCTCGGGTTGGATGACTTCTTGTCCAACATCGTCAACGTCGCTTGGTTTGTTTCTATCATCCAATTTCGGGATTTCTATCCCTCCATCATCAGGGTTACTAATTGGCTCTTTCGTTAAATTTGACGAGACAGGTGAAGAACTACTTTATTCTTAAGAAGCCTACATTCTGAATCTACATTAATGAGTTAATGAAGCGGCCATAAACACGGGCGGCGCACCATAGGGGGCTGCCTGGGGGACTATAGCCCCCCACTTTTTTCAGGGCTGCGCCGCCCATGATAAATCTCGCTTCCAAAAAACAAATTTGATTTAGACCACACACCGTTACGGAACTGGCCTCCTATTGGTCAATTGGAGACGGTTTAAGGCTTCTAAAGAACTGAAGTTAATGCTTTGCTTGTTACGACTTGTCACTTTATGCGTTGAGCATAGTCTCAAGGAACAACGCTTTCAGTTGCTAACCCCCCGGAAAGGGCGATAAGTGGTCTAAATCAAAAGCTCCCTTTTTATGACGGAACGGGAGTTTACAAATATCATACACTCCTCAGGTAGGAGGCTATCCGTATATATCCCCCTCACACTCTGGATTGTTGAAGTTTGCCCGTTTCGGCACAACGAAGGACAGATTCGACAGTGGATCTCTGATATTACTGAGCGATAAAATATGTTAGCGCCATCTATTGTAAATGCCTGGTACCGGCAGCGTACCATTCGGTTGGCAGCGTAAATCAGTGCCTACAACCGCGTAAGTGTAATTTTTTAGATTTTATTGTCCTTCGCAGGAGTTTGTAGTCGAAAAGGGACGAGAAGGACTTTGTATCACCCTTTTCAGTCAATAAAATGTCATTGTCGCCATACTGGCGGATCGTCCTAAATTAGCAATTTTCCGAAATACATCAGTCATTTTTACACGAAGGAGCATCTTTACAGTGCACTACAATAGGCGCACGGAGCGGACGATGAGGGCTGAAGGCATCACCACATGTAGCGTGATCCTTCTTTGTGTCCTGGAGTGCCCCTCCCCCATTTGGAACATTTGTGTTTATTCAAAAGAAAATGCTACTGCAAAAAAAATTAAAAGTGGCAGTTACTTGTCTTGTGAGAAGAATATAAATAACGTTTCTATAGTCCACTTTATTACGTACCACAATATTCATCTCCGCACCACAGTGCTTTTGTCTTGCGATTTGTTTTGTGATTGAGATGCCGAAGCTTCATTCCGTCAGTCAAACAACTGACGTGTTCCGCTTTAGTAAAACTCGATAATGACGTTTCGTCCCTTCTCAGCGCCCTCATGTGGGTGAACCAAGACATTATAATGCAATCAGTAGCATGTGGAATCCAAAGATCTGCTTGTGTAGAAAACAATCTGTCCTGGCGTCTTAGGTCGAGCGTTTAGCAGAGCACAATCGGCACACTAGTCCAGTAATTCGCCCCAAGTGTTGCGAGTGAGACAGTTCATAGGGAGTTGTCGAAATTGAAAAAGCGATAAAGGTTTTACAGAACATTGCTTTGTTTCAAGATGCTAAGTTGGCGCCAATATCCTCAAAATCTTCAAAATCCTGGCTTAGTATACTTTATACGATTTCAGAATTAAAGAAAGAAACATTTGGTCTACTGGGAGTGCATTTACCTTTTGGTATGCCTGTCTTGTTTAATTAGGCTCTCAGAGGATGCGCGTTTTTCGTAGCCGTTCTTTTCCTGTTTTTTAATTACATCCCTTCGTCTCAATAGTTCTATCGGATGGGTCCCATGATGGTATCGATTGTCATATGTGAAAAGGGAGTTGTTTGTGCGACGCTCGCTGAGTAGATGTACACCAGACTGACGGGAAAAGTTTTTGATGGCCATGTACATGTCGGTCTAAACAATTATCTATACCATGTTACGGAGTTTTTGTGCTCAAACCGTAAACAAAGATTTCAGCGATTTTTGAAGTAAAAGTGTTACTTTTAAACTGTTACCTTTATCAATGGATTGATCCAAGATTAATTTTAACTCACATTAATTCTGAAAACTTTTTAGAGGAATTCCCCAACAAATCCCCGCGCGAAACCTTGCCTCTCGTGCTCTCCCGGTCAGGCGCCCTTCACGTTCTGGCACCTGTGCACATTCGGAAATCACCTAAAATTTCTCACTGAGAAATACGCATTTGAAAAAATCTTGCAGATTAAAAGTGACCCAAGAAACCTTAAGGAGGCATGGAAGACGAAAGCTCGTCAAAGCATCTTTTAAACTATTCCTGGCGAAAGCACCATCTCGCAACGCCTAGTACATAGTAATCCCTGTGAGCAAATGTCCACAAAAAATCGCGATTTTTGAAATACGCGCGAAAGAAAAACTCTGTTGTTACCACAGAGTTTCTAATTTCCCTCCCACTTGTGATAAATGCGTGCGTGCGCTTACAGTTAGTTGCTTGAAGTCGCTTGAGGTCAGGTCATATACTCCATATAATGGAAATGTGATACGTCTATGTCTTGCCATACCAAATAAGGAGAGACGTGCTTTGCTTTGTTGGAGAAAAAATCGACGAAATGGTAAGCGGTTGTCAGATCGTTTTTTGAAACTTGAAACTAAAAGAAAATGCTTTGATATCAACAGAAATTAAGAATCTTTACGAACAAGCCCTAAAAATACCTAGTGAGTAGGTTTAATTCTGTTTCAGAAGCAGAGAACCACTTTCAATATTGCAATGTAGTTTACTAATCGCGTACCAGGCCTCTTTAAACACCACGCTATGTGCGCGTTTAGTTTGTGAACTTCTCAAAAAAAACAAGTATTAGCTTCTAGTTTTCATGAAATTGAGAAAATTGGTAATATTCATAATTCATTTATTCATTAAGAAATTCCTGACAATTCGATCTTACAGAACTTTTGTCCTAAAAAAATCACAAAATAGACGCTTTACAGTGGTTCAAGGTCTTAAAAAGATGGTTAGAAATTTCATTGATTTTTGCGACCTAAACATAAAAATCACGAAATCAGCTCTCACAAATTTTATTCGAAGCTTCCCTTCGCATGATGTTAGTTGGTTTCTACCGTACCGTCAAACTGAATTTATGATTGAAGGGCTACCTACCATTGACTTGGATAGGACTAATTTTGGACGGGTTAGCCAACTTCGCAAATTTAAAAGCTTTTTGACACGCGCTTGCGTGCTGACGCCTCTGAGTGATAGAGACAGCAATCCCTACCGGGATCTGCGGAAATGTTCGAGACATCGTCTGTGTACTTGACTACTTGTTTCATTAATAGTCATCAAAAAGGACTGTTTAGATCATTCACCGTGAAGCGCACTGATTCAGAAATTTTCTAAACATTTCAAAATAATGCTAAACTTATCTTTATACGCGGTCCCTAAAAAGTCCCTAAATTTTCCTCTGCTTTTTGAAAACCGAAAAGCTGCACTGGGTACGTCTGTCATTTTGTGACTCTCGCTCGTTTTTTGACTTCATCGCTTATTTGAACAGTGTTCGTCCATCGTAGGATAAAAGACCTCACAATCCAAGCTATAACCAAATCATTAAAAAAATTCCAACTGAACAATTACACGTAGGCCTATAGAATATGCTCATTTGCCAAATTTCTTATAAGTTAAGGGCTAAAGCAAAAGGTAGACAGCTCTTTTCAATAAGTATGCATTGGGTTGCTATGCGTGTGACGGCTCAACACGTCAAGATAAACATATAGGCTGCACTTGATTGACTTCGCCGGCTCAACCGCCTAAGACATCAGTTGAAAAGCCGGAAGTCGTCATCGGGAACCAACCAGCCTCCCGTTTAGTAGCGCTAAGACCTCGCTAAAAGCAAGACTTTGCGAGATTACGTGAGATATTGCCGTGTAATTTGAATGAGATCACGTGACTTTGGCTAGACTTGAGCGAGGTCCTAGGGTAGGTCCTAGCGTTACTGAACGCACGCCAGATGTCTTAGCTGGCTGACCTGGCGAAACCAGCGACGTCAATCAAGTCCACCCATCTGTACCCTGCACATGTTCGTCAGTTTTCGAGTTGATTATTAATGTAGGTATCGAGAGAAAGTAATCATTGGTAGGTCTACCAAGGAAACATCACCAGGGTCAAGTATCATCTTCTTACGGATGAGTAACCACTATAGATCTTAGTAATGTCGAAAAAGAAAAGTTCCCCTGTTAAGGTTCTCGTAGGCTTGAGGAACAGGTCAACCAGGGAGACTCCTTGTCAACTAGGTGCAGTAAAGTTTGACGAAGTCGAATTTGTCTGTGCCCCTATAACAATTCTACCTTCCCGCGGGCCACCGTTCTGATTGGTACAATGGATGCATTACGTCAGTGTCGTTATTTTAGCATAATGTTTGTCATGAAAAACACCACAGACTATTTACGATTTGATTTTAACTTGAAGTAAACGCTTACAACGCGGCAATCTTGATTCACCAATATGAAATTACAAGTCGTCACATTAAAACACAGACCAGCTTAGTTTTCATCACTGCATGAAGATTACCAACAGCAATTGCCCTCTTTCTAGGCATTTTTGTCCACGAGTTATGAAATCGTATCTGCATCACATATGACATTCACATGCATTGCCTCAAAGTCGCCCACTGACACGACTGGATACTTGCACGCGAACAATTATCGCTTGTCCTTATTGAAAACGTCTACATTTTCGCATAACATCTGTTTCCGCCTGTTGATCTGAAAAGGAAATTAAAATCATTTGAAGTAGCATTCATAGTAGAGGGGGACGATACAGTCTCGTCCATCACTATGCAACAAAGAACAACTACGAATAGCGGAACAGATACAGGGGCGGATCCAGGATTTTGAGTTAAGGGAGGCCAGGGCAGAGTATTAGCCAGGAATTTACCCGTCAGACAGTCGCACCCCCGAACTGCCAAATGGAATCTGGGAGAATTTTAGGGGGACATGATCCCCTTGACCCTTCCCCTAAATCCGCCACTGAGATAGAAAAACGTTTTTTCATAGTCTCTGATAGAGATAGGTATAGTAATTTACTTACTCAGAGACTGCGTGGAAGTCGTTTCGGACGTTTCGAACTGCACTCTACCCGCCACTCGTTGACAAACAACTGAGGAGTGCAGTACGAAACGTCTGAAACAGCCACCACGCAGTCTGTGAATAAGTGAATTACTTTCCCTAATATTGGAACTGTTTCAATCGCCATGCATAGAGGAATTTCTCGAACACGTAAATGATAGGTCTGGTTGGCAATCAGAGGTAACATTTATGAAAGGTTGTAACCATCTAATAAAGGCATTTTTTACTGATATATAAGCAAAACATGTCGGGCAATTGACCCGGGGGCTCTATAAGACAGGTTGGCAGGGACGAGCCGCCAACTTCCGAGTGGTGCATTTTATCCTCTCAGGTATCGCCTGAGGAGGGTATTTTACTCTCTCAAGTATCGTTATGGGTGGTAACAAGGGGTATTTTTTAGGTATTATGTCTGCTCCCCTTAATCCGCATGTATAATTACAGGAAATTCGATATCAACCAATCTCAGTCGTAACGCAGTAACCGTAAACTAAGTACACGGGATTTTTCAGTAGTCTCCAGGAGGTCGCACTCATGTGACCAGTAACTCAGAGGCGCAAAAGCACACAAGTCATCCTACGAGTCTAGAGTTGCTCTTTGTCTTCAAAAGTGTTGTGAAAATATGTAAAACTAGCCGAAAGACTGATAAAGCAAAAATTTAAAAAGTAATGCTGAATTAGCAACTGTACAAAAGTTTTGAGCAGGTGACATATAAGCCCATGGCCCACGTGAAATCACTTCTCACCTGAATAATGCACGCTGAAACCACTTTTTGCTGTAAGTCGTCTAAATCAAAATTTGCTTCACTGATAGAAGTCTGACCAATATGAATAAAATTAATGCATTGATATAGGACTATTTATTTTTTATGATTTAGTCACCTTGTAAACAAGACGACCCCTACTCAGGTCCTCTTCGTGAACGTAAGGCCTTGGCTGATTGCAAAATGGGCAATTTGGATTATACCACGACCTTTCGATTATAAGGACCATAACGCTCAACCCATCTAACACATTGTCCTCCATATAAAACTGCTTTTGCTCAGTTAGTGCAGATTTTCTGGAAAATGTATAGAAATAGCAAAACGTTTCGGGGGTCGTAATGCCATACTTTATGTCCTAGTTGAGAAGTAACATTCAGAACGAAACCATGAATTTGGAGGGCCTTGGTGGCTTTTGATTCTGAAATACAGACAAAGTCGTTCAAGGTATGAATATGACGTGTGAAGGTGTTCATATTTACTACCTCGAGATGTTTGATGGTAATGCATAGCAAACCTAAAGATGAACTTGCTCTCAATTACGAAATATTGGGAGACGGAACACCTCTAAAGATGTCATTTACAAATGTTTAAGGAATTATTTTAGGAAGCAGTTCCGTCATACAAAAAGACTTGTTCGTATGTTCCAAGAGAGACCTTCAATACTCATAAACAAGAGTACACTTGGCTTCATACAATAAACCCAAGATAAAGGCGTATCGAAATCATTACTTTTTCAACTAGGAAATGATGTATTCCCGGTCGAGTTCAGACCACTAAACTGTGCCGAATGAAGTTTGGCTCACCTCCGCTACAAAATTTATTGCCGTTGTCAGTTGTTCTTGCAACCTGTCGCATAATTTTGTTTCCGATTCAGCCGATGTTCGTTTCCCAACTCCGCCAGCGGATCCCCAGCCATAACTGTGGTGCCATTGGGCTGAGCACTGCTGTAGCAATAGTGTCAGACTAACAGTGATTAATAATACCTCTAGACACCGGACCATTCTGGTTCTGAAATCGAAAAAAGTAAACGGGGAGGTATAAGACGTTAAAATTTCGGGTCAGCAGGTAGATGATGCTGGCAGATAAGAGCGGAAACAAAAAATAAAGTAAAGCCAACTTCGAACTGTAAACAATAGGCGGTGGAATATGCCACAGCAGCATGCCATGAATGAATTCCATTCGGTGAATAGGGAAATAATTCAATATATTGATGAAATTAATATTTTAGTGAAGTCATCCATTGCTATTAGTCAAAGTCATTGCTAATTGACATTGCGTTCGTCTTAATGAGTGGTCGCCACAAGTGTTCCAGCCAAGTGCTAATCATTTAGATTCCTCATTAGGTTATTTTAACCTATACAAGGAAAATTTACCCATCAAGAAAGTTGAATGAGTTATTCAGAAATTATTTTCTCGAAGAAAAATTGCGTGCCAGGATTCTTGAAGAATTTTTTAGGATTTAAAGTATTTATCGACAAAAAAATCACTACAGTTGTCGACATATTTTTTGTGAATGCAAAAACACGAAACAAACGAATATTTTTTCAACTTTATGTAGATTGTACAACATAAATATTTCAAAAATATCTCGATTACTTACACTCATAAATAGGACAGTTTCTATGAGAACACTATCTCCAAAAATGATGTCACTGTTTGATGTTCGAAAGGTTGTCAAGTTTAAATTATGGCTTAAAATACTATTAAAATGGTATCGAGCAACGTAAGCGAAACTCTCTTGTGTGAAAGATGGTGGAACTGAGTAAAACACAAAACTGATCTTTAGGCTTTAATTCGGCTTATTTACAGAAAAAATGGTTACTGTATTTATGGTACTTGTGATACGCACCGCCGTGACAAGACAAATTATTTTGCCGGTTCTCAAGCAACAACGAAGTGTAATTCTGTCAAGTCCGGAAATCACTTTAATCTCATCCAAACGAGGAATAACTTGAAAACAATTTAATTTTAAATGATCTAATATTAAAGTTCGCTTTTTATTAAAGGTGGTTTTATATCAGCGTTAAAAGAACGAAGAAAATTCCACTTTTGAGTTTAAGGGACATTAACGGTTTTAGGGGCGAAAACGTTTTTTTTTCGGGGGGAAATATTGCTGTGTGGGATACACTTGTTGAAGGCATTAGCTTTGACTAGAGCTGTAAAACAACAAAATTCGTTTTTTTGTGATTTTATTGCAAATCGCAAATTCTCAGCTTTGTCTGCCTGACATTCGAAGAAATCAAGACGACTGAACTTGCGTATCAACATACGGTAAAATATGAAATGGGATATAGCTCCAACAGCAGAACGTTAGGGTGCTACCGCGCAGGTGCAGGTTCGATTTCGCGCTGGGGACAATCTCAGAAAATCTCTTAGATAGTCGTAAGGGAAGTATTTAACACCATGTCAGTCAAATCTCTTATTAATCAAACCTGCCACACTTGCTTGTCACTCGCCACTTTGATAACGAACGAACTTTATGCACTTTAAGATGAATGACCAGCGATTGTTGGTTACATAATGGTTAATTGACGGATACATTTAAAGAAGCAGCAAAAATATTCGTTGAATTAGAACAGATAGACCTAATTACGCACTCTAACATTAGCAGTGAGTATTTTAATGTAAACCACCACTTACCTGTAGAGCTGTGCAAGTCGTGTGTAGTGTGTGGCCGCCGGCCTCTCATTTTATATCCCGTAGGATACCGAGAGCAAATGTAACGTCACAAAATTGAAGAAGCTTCACCGCACACTGCGTGATAAATAATACTCTAATTGATTTAATTATCGTTCCCGAACACAGATAAACGTAATACGGACAATAATAACGCAAAGTAGAGAGCTCGTGTTCGTGGTATCGGGAGACAATTTAATGTAAGTAATTCGCAAGGGGGATGACTTCAGAACCATCAGCTAGAAAGTAAGAGCCAACGTGTATATTAATGAAGGCAATTCCTCTGTCAGCCAGACGCTATTCCTGTTGGGATAACTGTGTTTATTGAAGTGACGATTAATCTCAACAGCGCTTAATGTTCGTCATTTCCGATTTATCCATCAATTGAACATTTGCATGAATTCCTCTCTATTTTTAATAAGTCTCCAGTGAATTATCTGCTTATCGTCATTCAGTTACCGAAGTGTATGGTTTTTATTGACTTTTCGAGAGGTGAGACTGCACTACTGTTGATCACTTAAATTATATAAAAACATTCTTTGATTCGTCATGCGAGGTACTGATGTGTTGTTGTTTTGGGTAAACAAAGTTGTTTTTCGTTGCTGTCCATGTTACAATCATGCATCAACGTCTTAACTTCCTATGGTATGTGTAGCAAAAGCACTCGCAATACTTCTTTCTTACCATTTCTTACATCATTTTTTTCTTATCTATTGTTATTATTTTTGATGGTGGTTATTATTATTATTTTTATTGTTGATGTTGTTGTTGTTGTTGCTGTTGTTATTACTTTTATCATCATCATTACTATTATCATTAAGATTTAAGTCGTCATTAGTGTTATTATCATTATTATTATTGTTTTTTTATTTATTATTATCATTATCATGTTGTTATTAATTTTGTTGTTGTTATTATTGTTATTGTTATGTATTTATTATCATTATTATTATCATTATTGTTATTATTATTATTATTATTATTGTTATTATTATTATTATTATTATCATTATCATTCTTGTTATTATCATTATCTTTATAACATTTATTCTTGCAATTATTAGTAACTACAAATCCAGCTGGCGGTGAAAACAATGCCATGGCCTTTAAATTTCAGCTGCGATTCCCCACATCCCACTCCCGTACAAGCGAAACCAATCCCACGGAGTCTGTGAACTCCACATCCGCGTCGAAAATACACCACACCCGCGGTAACAAAACTCCAATCCCGGGGTCCGTATTGCTCTCGAAAAATGCAGATTTGTCGGTTAATATTGTGGGTGAACTTCGCGAATCGATCTATTTTGGGATATGTAACTGGAATTTAGAAGCGTGGCCAAGTTTTTATTATCGCGTAAAACGCTAATACAATAGTTACAGCAACGTATGTGAAAATCCCTTTGTTTGAAAGAAGACAGAACTGTGCACAACACGAAACTGGTCGTTTGGTCTTAATTCGGCTTATTGCAGTAAATGAATGCTAAGTTTGTGGTACTTATGATACACATTTTAAAAATAAGAGCGCAAATGCGAAAGAGGAGAGTATTGCACTTGAATGCGCAAGGGGTGGTTCGAATTTCTGGAACGGTGGACCTTTGATATTTTTCAAAGATCGACCCGGTATAGTTTCAGTAAGGCCCCTGACGCATCTTAATTAGGGAATGACTCTCAGCTCTATGTTCCTGAGATGAGACGGAAATGAGGATGCCGCAACAGTTGATCGTAAATAATGGGAATCAAATTCGGATATGTCGTAATGTGGTCCAGAAGGAGAACGTTCTTGCGTTACCTTTCGCCAAACTTTAAAATCAGGTGTGCTTAAATACATACTCGGACGGAATTTTTTAGTCTGAGAATGAATTGAAATTTCTATCTGGTTGTATTTTTGCGTGTCACTTACATCGCTTGAAAAGGGAACAGCTCACTATTTTGAATGTTCACTACTCCGAAGGCTCACTACTACGAAAATATCTAAAATTTCGAGCACATGTTTAATTTCTATACTTTTGCATGCAAAAGTAAACGACACTTCGGTTATCAGATGCGCTGAGTGGTGTACCTATACCAAAAACAACGTCCGGGTACTATAGATTTCATACGCATACGAAATTAACAGCATGTTTTACGAATACGAAAAATTAAGTAGCTCTTGCATTTTTATATGATGCCAAACTCGGATTTGGCCTATTGATAGATTCTCAAAATGACTTTCCCATCCAGTTCTCTGAAACAAAAGATAATACTCTATAACCATTGACAACCCTCAAAAGTTTGCGAAACGGAAGAGCGAAGAAAGCTTTTTGCGACTTACACGGCAACTGTGGGAAAAGTCCACCCACCAAGGACTATATTGTCCAAATTTTGACATGGGGTGTAAGAATTTTCAATTGATTCCTTGAAGCAATAAAAAGTGTCATTTCTTAAGTCCGGAAAGCTCTTCTTATCCGAGCGAGGGACAACTTGAGAACAATTTTATGGTAAGTGGTCTGAAACAAAAGTTTACTTTTTACGGAAGGTGAATTAATAGCAGCTCTTTAAGCGCATGTCTGGATTGTGACGTAATTTGTCATGGGCTCATAGAATAAAATGGCGCAACCTGATCAGGGTCCGGGTCTCCTCTTTTTACTCAAAATCGAACTTGTATTTGTTTTTAATGATTTACTTGAGTTTTTACTCGCAATCTCCAGTTTTTATTCCAGTTCGTAGCCCAAATCTAGGGGTCACCAAACGCGAATTTGGACTACATACTCGCTTTCGTAATCCGTAACGCAGTCAATCAGAAGAATAATAGCTAATTTTCTTGCGTTCCTATCAAGGAAGAACGAAAAATGCCAAACATATTTTCGAGTTCAATTTCGAGTAAAAAGATCAGACCCCAGGCCTAGGAGCAATTGAGCGAAATACAGAATCGGTCTACTTCACGGTGAAAAGCACACACATTACTTTTTGGCTTATTGCAATTACCCCATTTAACATTTGTTTCCCAAAATTTAGACCAAATTGTGTTCCAAGGGTTTTCTACCTGTAGCCCCTTGTTAACAGACAAGTGTAACTTGAGGATGTTTCACTGATGACGTAGTGCGGTTCGCTTTCTTTTTTACCCGAAGGACTTGTAGGGAAACGCAATTAGATTAGCCTTGATTTGAAGCAAATAAGAACTCCACTGTCTAAATTATTAAGCAGGTCTTTGTTTCAAGATGAAATCACCTGTGACTTGCAGTGGGAAATGAAAACGAACACACCCATGAGTGAGCCCCTAATCGGATGTAATTCCGAATTGTGGCTAGCAGCCTTTGCTTGTGTGGAGCCGGATACTATTTCCATGAGTTCGTACAACTCTCGAAAATAGCACACGTTTCTTCTCACACCTGCCAGTAAATTTACATGTTTATTCTCGAATGATGTGTTATTAAGAAATCGAACTCGAAATTGTTTTTAGTATTTTCTATTCTACTTTTTATCTATTCTATTTTTGTAAAAACTCGAGATAAGTGTCTATTATTCTGTACTTGCGTACATTATGGTTCACGCACAAGAGTTTCTAGTCAAAGCTCGTACTTGATGACCCCAAGATTAGAGCAACAACCTCGGATAAAAATTCAAAGATTTCGAGTAAAAACTATGATTAGAAAATTATTTAAACAAACCAGTAGATAATTACCTTGAGTTTGCGCAAAATTTGAATAGAAAATACAAAAAAAAAATTGAGTTCGATTTCGAGTAAAAAGATTGGACTCTGGGCCCTAATCTCCGAATTCTTGGGCCCAGTTTAGTATCAAAACGAAATTGCCTTTTCCGTCCATTTGCCTTAGCTAATACCCAGTTTTATTAGGTAGGTAACGGCCGTCCTACCCGACTATACAACGGGATTACATTCAAAAGTAGACCTATAGGCCTACCGGTAAAAAGATAATTACGTCTTTGGGCACTCAAGTGGTCTTATCACCTTTTAATGTATAGAATGTACGAAAAAGTTACCACGATTTCTTCAAAACATTATTAACTTGAAACTATCAAGCTCAAACAGTGTTTGGTATCGGATTCTTCTGCTGCTGCCGTCGATGTATTGAAAGTTACTGGGTTGGTCAATAAACCCTTTGTGGGTTTCCTTGCGGAATAGAAATAGAGTGCGGCAAGCGACACATTTAATGATTCGTTTTCTGCGCTAATTTTCTGTGCTATTATAGCATTGTCTTACACTTGTGTTGAAAAACGGGGACATTCTTTAGCTCACTGCTCTTAGCTTGCGTCAGAACTGAAATTACAAAATGCACTGTACAATTCGTTAACTGACAACTTTTGCAACTTCAATGATTTTAATTGCACATCGTCCCTTTCTGGATAACCTGTATGAGATTTTGAAACAAAAGAGCATTTGTACTCTAAACCGAAACAACGTGTTCTCTAGTATCATTGGGTACACTTGACTGACTTCGCTAGTTCTGTCGTGTCAGCTGGCAAAGACATCTCATTGGTTCTCGCTGCCGACTTCCGGCTTATAAACCAATCGGGTGCTTTAGTCGGTTGATCCGGCGGAGCCGGCGACTAAATCAGTGCAGCCACGACTGTCAGCAGCAGGCATATGGTGAGCAAAATCCGCGTTTATCATCAGGATGGGAAGTATCGACAGAAGCGGAAGGGCACGCCTACAACAGTTTGACGTTGCAAAGTCCCACAAGCGCAAAGCCAATATGGGCGGCGGAAGTCCTTTGCCAGCGTACTTAGAGCAACAGATTCTCTAGGATGTGTTTTTGATCATACATATTAATTCACTCAAACTGTTGCCACGAAGAGCTTGTATTACCAAAACGAGAAAGCAAACAAACTGTTGCACGCAGCGGGATATCCAAGATGTCAAACCGTTGAGCCCATTCATAGATTACGCCAGTCCATTGGCCCATTTTCACACGTCCCACTTCATTCACGCTCATGTCTGTCACAGTGACAGCAGTATAACTGTTTCTCCTCTACAATATTTGGTGCTCTGTAATCTATTTCACAGCACAAATTGTAGTGGATAAAATTAATTCCACGCAATTTGATTAAAAGTTAGTTTTAGTGTCTTGTGGTGGTCAAATGTGACTTGTGCATTAGTTGACGTTTTCGTGTGTCACGCTGTCATCCACATTTATAGTTCACGTTTAGTTGTTAATTCACGTCAAATACTACTTCAATAGAAGTAAAATTAAAAAGGTTTGAGGAACGTTATGAGGGTACTTTGTGTCTGTTCTATTGTTTATCCATAGATACTCGTTAACAACGGGTTAATCCAGGCGTAGCTCAGTGATGGTCAATGTTTGTGGGCAAAAGAGAAAGATCATAGTTGTATTTCGTTTAACCACGACCAGGGTCTAAGATCTAACCTTTCTACTCGAAATCGGACTCGAAATTATTGATATCATTTTACTATCTACTCTAGTTTGATCTTAAGATAAGTGTCCATTTTTGTGTGCTCGAGTCAATATTTAATATGACGTCATTTTGACGTATTATGACGCTCTGGACCCAGTGTGACGGCATGTCTATTCTTAATTCCGGGTTCAAATTGCGTCATCTATTGCCATGACACGTCATCAATAAACGTCCGAATTGTTGTTAACCCAGATGAACGTCTGGTCCAAGTTCGCACTTGATGACCCCTAGATTTCAGCTACAAACGCCAAAGTAAAAACTCAAGATCAAACTGTCATACACGTACATCGTAATGTGTCAGAATACTAGACAACATCTTGAGTTCGTTTGTACAAAGGCAAAACGAAAACATCAATTTAAAAGTATATCAAAAATAATGTGGACGGAGTTCGAATTTGAGACCCCACGGGCTCTGTCTGGTGGTTGAAATTGTTAGTTTTGTTGACATGTCAGAACTATCCATAATGACTCAAATTACGTCCGTATTAAGTTTGCTGGTTTCCATACACCGGTTCATCTCACCCTTGATTGACTAATAAAGAACCAGATGTCAGGTATGATCACCAGACTGTAGAACTAATACTGAATGACAGACAATTCTCTATAAATCAGCATTAGCGGCCTCTATCGATAACATGCAAATAACACTGTATTTCTGACGTCACAAAAGATAAGAAGATTTCGGTACTGACAGAAAGAAAATTTTAGGCCAAAACTAGCACAGTTGGTTCTGATTTATGATTTTTTAGAATTGATGCGGCGATGCCGTATTTTTTACTTGTACATTAAAAATGTCACTTGGAGTGGTGTGGATTTTTTCCGCAGCTTCAACTGTTCCACTGTCGCGATTGGCTGTGACTCCATTCGACGTCATGGAGGGGACTGTGGTGTCGGTTGCCTATGCTCCGAGGAGGGGGGGGGGGGGCTGCTGGNATTTCGCTTTATCGAGGTAGGGTAACTTGTTCTAGGGTAACATGTGCCAATGATTCTCATCTGCTGCGGTTACACAGACGAGTCTTCTTTGGGCCTTTGCATCAGATGTCCATTGTCATGCGCAGAGCGACAACTTCCGCCTCACCCTATAGTTATCAGATATGTGTGTGTTTGTGTGGATGCTCCACATAAAGTGGGGCAAATTGAACTAGTACAAGTTGTTCTGGGGTAAGTCTGTGTGTGGACGGGACTATGGGAAGATGCCACATCACGTCATTGCCAAGTAGTGTGAAAAGCTCAGTGCAAATCTGTCAACATGATGCATACAATGTGCTGATTTAGTTTCACGTAAAAGTATCAACGGTTTCCCATAGAAATAAATTTATAAATAATGCATTCATGTGATAACGTTTAACTATCAAAAAGATTACAGTATATGAAATATTCTATTACAACAAATACAAAACTAAGTTTAAGGCTCCACTTAATACGGCATCATTAGAAAATATGTTTCAAACGATTGCAGCTGACATTTTTTATCATTCTTATGTATTTCCGGTACCTTTCCTGGTCTGGATCCCACTTATGTATTTTTGCAACGGTGCACTTAAAAAATTAGTAACTGGGCTAATAACTCATATGCACTTCTTTTGACAGTGACAGCTTCTCACTGTATCCACATTGCCACGGAATCTTGATGTCGGTTTTCTACAATATCTAGGTGTTTTTTATTTCTGTTTTTGTTGATTTTTTACTAATGCTGTGACTGAATAATCAATAATCCAATTGTAAAATATGACATTTCTGAGGACATTTTTATACACCCTGTTTTTGAATGATTTCGTTTTAGTGACTGGATAAGATCTCCTTTGCCCGAAATTATAAGAAAAACATTGTCGCGTATTTTGCCCCCTTGTTCGATGGTCGCCACCGACAAATGCTTTTGGATTCAGATTTCGGTGCGATTACAAACTGAAAACCGGTTTCAATTGATGGCTTTATTAATCTCGACCGCACTCGAACAAAACTTATAAAAACTCTTGCTTGATCAATACAGCCTTCATCCATTGATGTCAATACATATGACTTGTGATGAACTATCTTGAGTCTTTTTATTTTGGACTTAGTACCCTAACTGACAGATTTAATCCTTTCTTCTTGCTTTCTGAATCCACTGTTGTTATGACCGATAGATAGAGACTTGGGGCCCGTTCCAACAAAACTGACTTAGCTAAGACAAATCTTAAATTTTGGTAAATTTTAAAGTAAAAATTAAAGTTGTTTCAAAACCAACTCAAGAAAGAGATCTTAAGTTTGACTTAAGTGTTTGACACGAGTTTTGTCTTAAATTTGACTAACTTACCGAATGTGGAAGTTTCAAAGTTTGGAATTTTAGACAAATTTTAAACTTAAGTTAAAAATGAACTTATGTCAGTTTCTTGGAACAGCAGTGAGGTAGATCGGCGATGATATTGGTTGAATTTCTTAGACGCAATAATCTCTGTAAGATGCCTCGCTTGGAATATATGACGACCTCGTGAAGCTTAGTCTTGGGGGTTCTTGCGTTTTCGCGAGGTGCTTGCCTGTACGGAACGCACGCCCTGTCCTATCTTCAACAGCAGGTGGTCACACGAGAATCATTTCGTCAAATCACAAGTTAGTCGAAGTTTCTGAAGCTCAGCGCGGTGGTACCCGCATTCTGCTGCGTGTACCAGCAATAGACCTGACGAGCGTTCAGTAACGCTAGAACTTCCGCTAAGACCCAGCTAAATCACGTGTTCTCATTCAAAATACATGGCAATATTTCGCGTAATCTCGCAAAGTCTTGCTGTTTAACTAGGTCCTAGCGTTACTGAACGGGACGGGGGTTTCTAGATTCATCTCTAAAAATTCAAACTGTAAATTCTTTGTACTTCGTCAACAGATTTGTAGAAGAGCCATTGTCATCAAGACTCTTGTTTGTCAAGAACGCTGGTCTAAGGTCCGTTTGTGAGCGCATTTACCGCATTAACGATGACAATAAAATACTGGCTACAATAAAATTATATGCCATGGTCTAAAACTGATGATTTTTCGAACTTTATGGCATCTGAAATTCAATTCCTCGTGAAAAGTTTGATTAGATTCTTTTTACCTAAATAAATAATGTTAAAAATTGTCATAAAAAGATGCGCTGGGTTTCGGTACTCTGTGCCCGGTTGCATGAAACAGTCCCAAATAGGGACTCAACTAAGGTCCCCAAATCTACTGTATATTTTTGGACTTGTGAAAATATCGATTGCCCTTTTTTGTACTGTTTTAGTTTCATTACTTGAACAAATCAAAAGTGAACTCTCCGTTGAATTATCAACATTATCGAAAATAAGTAGGGATCTTTTCATGCTCCCCCAGTTTAAGGACTGGGTCCCTATTTATTTTTAATGAAGTCAGGGCTCAGTTTTTAGTTATATTATTAGAAAATGTCATTAATCAAAGAGGAGCTCATAATAAAGATGAAATGATAAAAAATATTGCATCTGTGAGTCCATAAAGACACAAACACACAAGAAGACTTAGGGACCTTAGTTGTGTCGCTATTTGAGACTGTTTCATGCAGCCGGTCACTGGTACGCGTTGAAAATAGATCCAATTTTAGTAAGTTCTTTGAACCGTGGTTTCATACTAACAGTTAAGTAGTTTTTGAGTAGTTAGTTTGCAGTTATTTACCGAGTCTGAAGGTTTGCAATTTTCTGCTTTATTGAATATTAATTGAGTTATTTGTTGTATTATCATGGGGAATTATAGGTACAAAGAAGTTGCTGCGGAATCCTGCACAAACCTCCGTCGCCACCACTTGCACTAATCCCGCTTGCGCGCCATTTAGGAAGCATCCCGAGCGCCACCTGTTCCACAAACGATGTAGTTTAGTTATATAGAGGCGCGAAGCTGGAACATTCAATAAACAAGCCCTTGTCTGGTCGTGTGATTGAATGAATTGAAAATTGTCTGGCTCAGAGTGGTAAAAATATTTCTGCACGTGATCATTCATCAGAAGGGAACCGAAGCAAGCGTAGATTTGCTCGCAAAATCGAGGCATGGAAGACCCTACTGAATAAATAGGGACGGAGATTGTCATTTTTGTTTAGGACGCACAAACCATGATGGTGACAAAAGTGTTGACATTTTTTAAGTGTGGTTATCGTGGTTCAATTTTTTACCATAAAAATAACACAAGTAAGTGGTAATTGGTGCGAACTTCTAACTCCAAATGTGACCGAAATTTACTTTGTGTATTTTGTATAATTACAGTAAGACTAACTATAAAAGCACTCTCGCTGAAATAAAGCACTTTTATCATTTCCGTACTTGTTTCATACAAAGATAGTCGTCTTTCTTTGAAGTTGGCAAAGTCTGTTATAACTCGGTCAAAATCAATGTTTTTGTCCTTGTGAATGTGTAGCAGTGATAGTAATGACAACCAACTGTCCGTCACTGTGTTTCTCAGAGGAGTTGTCTGGCTCCTCATGGTACTAAAACTCCGTTTCGTAGCACATCCTGGTGTAGGTCACGTGACACGAATCTTGACGTGGGTGTATAGTTCTGGATAAAATTCTAGAAAAGTACTATTAAGAGTGTTTGTTTCCTACCTGCAAGTGACGCACAGACTGTTCTCAAATGATATCTGTACAGCATAACTGTTAAAAATTCACTCTCTTTGCCTTAGTGCGGACGAGGCGCAACGCTGAAATATTTATAGCCGCTGTGAACCCACCTTGTGTCGACACAAACCTCAATATCTGTTTATACCACTAAACGATAATGGAATTGTTTCTTAGTCAAAATACATTTCCGTGTGATTTCTGGGCTTACAAATTTCGTTATTGATTGAGACAGAGCTCCACAAGTTGACTTGTCACGGCGTGTTGTTTTATTTACGATTGGTGATTTTTTTCTCACAATGTGTTAATTTTCTCTACCATCTTCTTTGCTTTATTTTGGTTGCCCAGCGCAGCCAGAGGTATCATCACCGACGTCACCTTCGTTGTAATTACGTGATATTCTCATCTCAATTTTGTTGTCAGGTCAGCCAAATCTGGTGTCATTTTCATGAAAGTGACTTAAGAGTAAGACAGAAATTTGACCTTACACTCAATTGCTTAAAAACGATTTAGCCAAGTAAATTATAAGCACATCACAGTCTAGAAATTATTTTTTAGAAATCATTTCGAGATCTAGCAGTTGCGTGGTTATTCTCAGACATTTTGTACTTTTGCTCCAGCGAAATGTTATTATTTTTCAGAAATAGAAAAACTGGAACGTAAGACCAAATTTATGACTTAAGTCTTTAGTCACTTTTCATGAAACAGACCCAAAGTTTCGGCTCTGCTCAGCACTTTCATTTGTTTATTCGGGGTACTTGTAACCATACACTGTATCCATACATTTTTGAAGTTCTTCGTGAATGCCGTCCACACTACCGTAGTTAACCTAGAACTAGCTACTCCTTGAACGAGTCGTCGCCAAGGAGATGAATATAGCTCATTGGTTGTCGCTAGGTTCAGTAGAAGTGAGGACGGTATTTTCACTGGGGATAACATGGGGTAACTTCCTCGATACAAGTCGTAGTGTAGACGAGTAACAGTAGACAACAGGATGATTTAACGTGCGGTCACTTATTCCAATGCGAACCGAAAAGCAGAGACCAAGATTGACCACCAGGTGACGCCACAATATTTCACTCACGGTGACAGAGGCAAAAAATGTGACCTGGTCGCCACAATATTTCCCTAAGTTTACCAGGGTCGTGTTCACTAGCGCTAGTGCTTCGCTAGAAAAGCAAAATCTCACAACATTCTGCAAGATATCGCCGTGTATTTTGACGTGACTGCACGTGATTTGCCGGCTAAATTTTCTAGCCGCGAGGCAGTTATCGAACTCTGTCCAGATCAGAGTGTAGCTTCGTTTCTCGAAGCTAGGAGTAGAGACATGCGCGCACTCAGCCTAAAATATAGAGGGGCTCGAATTTTTCGATATGCGGACCTTTTACTGAATAAACTTAATGAGGACTAAAAAAAACAAAAAGGGGCTACTAGGTTCAGGCCTACGAATTGTGCATCCGCGCCGAATTTCTGTGGATTTTGTGGACCTTTCCATGAGAGAAGTTGTATACAATTAAGTTTGCCGGTTTTGACAATTCAGATTTTGAAAAGCGCCACAAAACGTATGCAGAAAAAACACCGGAGATTTCATGCATCGTTTACTTAAAGCAACATTCGCCCTGTGTAGTTGCCTTAACAAAAGAATTTCGAATTATGCCTTTTTACGCTCATGATATACCTTACAGTAATAGGATCCTATTTCCGTTATCAACAAGAACATCGAGACCATCGAAGACACAAGAAAACCCTCCAGAGTTTATTGGTGTTGGCCAACCCTAAAGTTGCGTAGTGAAAATGGCGCATGTACGCATTGCGAGTGATTTGAGTTGGTAACAGAAATGGAATCCTATCATGGTTAAGATATTATAACACCGATTTGTAAAAGTAAAACACCTGATTCCATTTCCGTTTTGCGCCAGCTCATCAAGGCGAAATGCAGCTTCAAGAAAGTACAATACTCTTTTGAAAGTCTTACCTGCTTTTGAAAATATTTCTCTGACAACGATTCCCAGTCCCCGCCATTTCACATCGTACGCCAAGATTCTGTTGCAACTACGCACCATTTTGAGACTGAACAGATCCCCTTTTAGTGAGTCCCCTGAGAAAGTCGCTATGTATCGACGTAAGCTTACGAAACTCGTAAAATCGCAGCTGAGCTGATCGAGAGGGTCGTGGGTTGAAGGTCAAGGGTCGTGAATCAAGAGGTGTCAGTCGTGGTGAGTCGAAGGGATCGTGGGGGTGTGCTGGTAGAGGGTCTTTTAGAATATCTCTAAGAGAGCCATTGAGAATACCACAAAAACTAGTAATTTAAAAATAGTTAATCGGTCACATCATAATTCAATCTATGCTAATGTAAATCTTTGATCATCAAGTATTGATATAAATTAAATTTAACTTGTTAAATGCATTTATCGTCATTATTTTGACACTTGTCCTTTATTTTGATACCAGTCCTTAGGGTTTATTTTGCATTACTCATCTCTATTTATAGCCTCTAGGGCCTACTTTTGTATTCATACGTTTCTCTACGCGACTCCTGATTGGTCGCCCATATTTCCTTTGTTCTGTACAACGCGGTCTCTCATTCAGACACCTACCTCGTCATCTACAAGACCTACGTTCTTTCTCTTCATTTTTCCCCACCCCCCATCCCGGGTGTCGGTTCCACTTTCTCTTTGCTTATACATTTCCTGTTAGGTTTTTTTTTCAAGTTTTGTTTTCATGTTCTGTACTTTTCCTTTAAGCCCTTCAGGCAGTTTTTTTTGTTTTGTTCCCTCTTGCAGGGCTATTCATTGTACACGCCGGTGGGCGTTTTTTGCATGCCCATCTTGCAGAGTCTTAGTTAGTTTTATCTATTACGTCATAATAAATGACAATATTCACAATCCTCCTCTTGTTTTACTCTGCAACATAGCTCGTGGCGTACCCCGGGCAAAATAGATTACGATAAATGTAAGTTGCACAATACCTTGGGAACAAGGAGATGAAGTTGCTATGAAAATCATATTGTCGATCATCAACCCAACTCCTATCACCAATAAAAGTCACACCCTGAAGTTCCTCTACCCGGTGACAAGTAGTTATCCACTCTGCTGCCATCTGACGGGCAGATTTGCAGCATTTGTACGTGTTTCAAAACGTGTTTTACCGACATTCTCTGTTTTAATATATGTTTCATCAACCTTTCCAATACTCGCAAAGAGTTACAGCTATTGATGATGCGACCACTTTTGCCCAAAAGAGAACATTTCCCGCTCGTGTGTCGCATCACGTTAACCAAATGCGTAAAACGCGTGATCATTAAGCGTGATCTGGCGAGATTTCTGTCACATCCGAGACGCAACGTAATTCACACAGGAAGCCAGATTTCGAAACTACAAATTTACACGCTTAAAAAAATTGACAGTTGTATCGTGAATAAAATTTACTGAATTTCAAAGTCAGAGAAGTTTAAACTGGGTAGACTTAATTTAATAGATTTAGTAGATTAAATTTGCCGGTTCGGCCGGGTCAACCAGCTATGACATCTGATTGGTTCTCAATTAAACTTCTGACTTGCAGACTAATCATACGCCTTAGCCGCTTGACCTGGCAAGACCGGTGTAGAAAATCAAATGCAGCCGATATCAGTCAGGTAACGCAGGCGTTGTCACAGTGATGACCTGGTCTACGGAACGCGCCCCTGTTCCAGAAAGAGTCTCTGGTTATAACCACGACAACTCACGTGCAGGAGTCACGAGAAAGGTCACCTGTTGATATTCAGGTACATGTATACCCAAGGTCTACCAGGCGCTGAAACTAAACCGTAGCTGTACTGACGTGGGCATGTTGCAAAGCTGTTGAAATTCAATTAGCCAAGGACGGATGAAGTATTCGTCTCAAAATATGTAGCGCACTGAACAGAAAGTTCACCCACAACAAGGGGCCCATCACAAAAGAAAAAACTTTGCAGTTAAAAGTTGCTGTAAAAATGTTTTTAGTGTTGGTAAAACTCGTTTTTATTATAGTTGGTGTCTTTGATGGTCCACTACATTTTAGTCATGATAGGATACGTTGCTACTGATGCAATAGAAGATAATCCCTTACTTAGAGACGGTTCAGGTTGGACGCAGACGTTTCGACCTGGTCCACCAGACCTTTTTCGGTGAGTGAAGAGTCTCCCGCCTTTCGCTGATTAAGTCTGTTCGCATATACTGATGTAAATTTAAGATTATGTAGTAACCTGTTTATAAAACTAATTTAGTTTAATTTCTTTCACGGTGTTCTTAGCGGCGTTAATTTGAAACTTTTGAAGAAAAAGTCAAAATAATTGGTCAAAAACAGGTGAATGTATATATCCAAATAATTTCTAAAATCAGTTAATAAATAAATATCGGTTCCCTAATTTATTGACAAAATCGTTTCAAGACCCCGTCTTGTCACTCTGCATTTACCTGTTAAAGTCCGACGCAGTGTTAATTAATTACATCAGTTTTTGGCCATAATAGAATAAAAACCCCGGAAAATCGCCACACAAATGAAAAAGTTCATATTAATTCGACGTTTCGTCTATTGTTTAGACATCATCAAGATACAAACAATCAGACATCAAGTATCGACATACGTGTTAATTAAGTTACGTGGAAGACAAACCTAAGTTAGTGACGGAGCTCCTTTGACGCAATCAATGAGTTTTCTTGGTCCATGGTGTTGTCGTGTGTGATAAGGAGCAATATATAACTTTCCATAAAAAGCAAACGACCCATCAAAAACATTAACAAAAACAATGGATTTTAAAGATGGCGCTGCATGGAGCTTTAACGAATCGAACTTTATGAGTATGCTTCCCTTGAGTGTGAGACATATCTTCCTGCCAACTGCTGACTCGAAAGTTGTTTTGTTCCTCAGCAGCAAAGAGGGAAATGTCTACACAATCCAAAAAAACTTCTACTTTGTTAAGTAGTCACTGACGCTTACAGTGGCTATAAACCAGCCTTTTATCTCAAAAACTAACTTATGTTTTAGGTCACTTACCTCTACGAAATTGGTTCCAAATAGTTCGTTGTTGCATGAGATCAGACTCAAATTGGTTTGTCACGGCGTGTAATTTTAAGCGCCGAGAGTGGTATCGACTAATACTGATGTATTAGTACTTTGCAAATCCAGAAAAATTTTACTATTGAAGCAAGGAACAAATTGAGACCAATTTCGTGTCGGTAAGTGATCTAAATCTTAAGTTCGCTTTGGAGACAGGAGTGGGCGCTCACAAATACAAGATCGCCAGTATTACCCGGATAATATTTTATGGACTGTTACACAAAAACATGTTTTACAACTTAACAAAATATGGTACAGGTGACAGTACTATTTCTGGACCAGTTTTGCTCTCCCCGTGTTTCTCTTTGTCCCGTTTTCTCTACCGATGGCACAGAACCAGTGTATGGAACTTGACGTTTCAACTTTGCTGCACAACGTTATCTTGTAGCAGGAGTGGTTACTGCATATACTGAAACGTTTTTCCGATTCTGTATTTTTTGTACAATTTAATGCTCGGCTGAATTTCTGACGGGTATGTAAAAGTGATGAAGTTTTTGTGAACGTTTGGTAAAAGTTGTGGAAAAAACAGCAAACGACTTGCAGTAAATCTGAGGTTTGTGGTAAGAAATTCTTTAAATGTATTTTACGACGAATTCTTTTGGCATTTTCAGAAAAACTGCTTCAGATACAGACTTCCAGATTTTATTTCGCTTAATTTCTTTATAACAGCATTTACAAATTTTCATTTTAGCTGATCTGTGATCTATGTTATACTACCGTCATCGAAACATTGAACAAGGTCACTACTGATGCGAAAGAACTATCCATCGATGTGTAAGTGTTTCAGTTTCTAATCTCAAGCTTTTTAAGATGTTTGGGAAAAATTGTTTCATGCTTATAACATGAAAGGTTGCGAGGTATTCTCGGGCTTCCGCGCAGACATCAAAACTAGTGATAGTAATACAAAGCGTACACGTATGTTAAATATGTAACATTTTTATTTATGGTAAAATTAATTACATACCAAAAACACAATTGCTATTTTTGTATCTATTAATACAGCAACCTGAAATGCGAGTTACATAAAGGCGACGATGTTTCAGCAAACACAACACCAATGCACCATTTTTAAGCTTTTGTAATGACCGGTCCGTTTATTTAAATCCATAAATTTGTTATTGCTTTAGGTCGAGGATAAGCAATAGATACCGTATAACGGAACCTTGATAAAACAAATGCGAAGCGTCTTGAACGAAATTGCAAAGACTTCGAGATAGACCTAATGGTGCGAGATCACAGCCTGCCTTCTTCCAAACTTGTTTTCCTATGTCATTAATCTGAGCAAAGAAGATCTTGAGTCGGCAAGTGAGATGCGCACAAAGAACGAAAAAAAAGCGTGGAAAGGAGGAGAGTGTCTGCGAGGCTTCTAAACGTACAGCCACTGATAACAGTGTGTCAGTCCCAACTCTGCCTCCACCGTAGGTATAAGAGCTGACACTGCTGGTGATAAAGGGTGGCTGTTAGGGCTAACGATTGCTCTGGTACATGTACTTATAAATGCATTAAAGATGACGTATCAGATAATGGCGGAGACTGTCTGATGAAGAACATAGGAAATGAGTAGGATGAAGACGATGCCTACAATCCAACACCTCTCGCATCAGTTACATCATGAAGCAGCACGAGTGTCCAAGCCATCTTTGGCGAAGACAACGCTACCGAGAATGATCAGTATGACGACGAAGACAATGGCAACGAAGAGTTTACGAGACAATCTCGGACTAGGAAGCGCGAGGGTGTCACTATGGTACGAACGATGCGGGACTTGATGATCAGACAACCTCAGTTGAAGTGTCAGGTAGATATGGATGTGGTGACTTCCAAGTAAGTTCAGTCGAGGAATACACCGATCAGTCTTGTTATGAAACAACCACGGTAGTAGAATAATCAAGGCACGGCTGCGAAGCAATGTCAGTCGTAAGGTTTGATTGTAGGCATGACGTCAACAGCACTGTTCAACGAGTGTTACGTGGAATGGGATGGGTTGACTGAATTGTTCTTTCAGTCTAACAATGACAAAAATAGTTTAATGAAACGGAGCCCAGAGCGTCTTTTTCACAGCCTCGGTTCTGAGCAGGTGGTCGGTGTTTGACGTAGACGTGCCTTTCACAATAAAGGATGATTTTGCAGTGGAAGATTTTAATTATAGGAAATCTTCGATATTGAACATTATTGTTTTTTCTTCATCTTTTTGATTGTAGTTTGATGTTCAAACGATTTGTAAAATCAATTTTTGTGTTGGATTTGGAGTTGTAAATTAAACACTTAAAAGTCCTTAGTATACTTTATGAAATAGTATAAGACGAACGTCCAAACTTTTTTTTGGAAATATTCTTTCAGTGTAAACACCAGTATCGTTCAAACCAGCTCGCTGTTCGATACAATGTTTATCAATTTCCGTATGATGGTATCGTATACATTTACTGCATATATTAATATTAGGGCTAAGACCACAGTTCGACTGGCTGATCTTGTCGGAGACTGGTTCATCAAAATCCTTGCTTCCACTCTGTCTCCCGATACACGACAAAAATGCATAAGGCAAAATACACACTCAATGAAGTTCTTAATGGATGAAGAAAGTCAACGAAGACATTAGCTTTTTGCCTTGGTATTGTCCACATTAAAAATTCGAATTGGGCATTTTTCTATTCAAAAGATCACAAATTCCGAATTGCCCCGATCCCAAATCGAACGGAGAAAAGATCCTAAACGCTCCTGACCCCTGAATTAAATTTACGCTAAAATATGTCACTACCAACCAGATTTTTCCAATGTCGGTTCGTCTAAAGAGTACCTGTATTTGGCCGGAAGAAGGAAATGCTTTCAAAATGACAGGACTTCCGAATCCGCCTAAAACAGAGCACATGCCAAATTGGTGGACTTTTTCTACTCAAAAAAACTTTAGAGAATCAATGAATACCATTCGTGACAAACACAAACTACCGAACACGAGAAGATAAGATCCATCGCAATCGAGCACGAGAAGCTTCTATAAGAAAAATGGACTTGGAAAGTTTTTAAAGCGCTAAAAACTGCCATTTACGTTGTTTTGACAAGTGACTAAATTGTGTGCACCATCAGCTCCTTTTATGACACTGAGAATCAAAAAACGAGAAAATACAAGAAGAGCGACATCGCTTGGAAGTTTCTAAGATCACGGACATCAGTGATTGTGGCGTATGAACGCACCCAAGCGCCAGCGTGTCATGTCTACCAACACGAGATTTTCTTGTACAAACTCGCGCCATATCTGCGGAAAAGTGAAATGAGTCCACAAAGTGGTCAAATATTGAGTTGTCATAACCACTACAAACGCAACATCTCGCCATTCTTTATTGCACCATAAACCACCGGAAACGAGCAGCAGTATATGATTACTTTTCACACTTAACACAATGGAGGATGACTAATGCTATGATAGATTGTCCCATTTCTACATATTATGTATCGGCCAATAAATACTCGACACTGGTGATCAGCTAATGGACATGTCGTCGAATAGGGTTACGGGGTGTTCTAATTTGACAGCTGATCGACTGGTAGGGTTGCTTTGGTGTTTTTCGTATGAAATTGGTTACTCAAGCCCTTAAAGCTCGTACACCACATTTAACTTGGCACATTTTACACCGACAATCACGGGAAACTGATCAGTTGCCAATCTGCTCATTGTCAATGTTTATTTACCATGCATCTTTGTGACTATAATCCTGAATACCGGTGTAGTTCCGTCATACTTGCATTTATTACGTCATTTCACGTCATCGCAAACTTTTGCAGCATTGTATACACCCCTGTCACACTTACAGTGGATGACGATTTCAGAGGTTACAAACCAGCCTTCGGCTATAATCCAACTTTTTGACCATGCAGTTACTTTTATAATAGAATACTGGCTAATCGGAAAAAAAAATTAATTTGAATTCGTCATTGCTTGAGATCAAGTTGACTTGTTACGTCATTTCCTTTTATTCGCTGAATGTAGTCTCGTGCAATAATGCGCTGTCAGTTCAGGCTCTAAATTTATTTCATAACTGAGTAAGAAGCAAGCTGAGAGCAATTTTATAGCGGCACATAGTGGTCAAAACCAAAAGTTAGTTTCTTTGATGGAATGTGTGTTTATGGGTGCGTACTGCAGAAACGGGTTGTCGATGTCATCAAAGTTTACAAGACGGTTGAAGAGACCAAGCTGACGAATGCGAACATTTCGACAAACATGGAAGAACGATTCCACGACATTTACAGGTCTGTTGTAGCTATGGCCCGAGAGGCCAGCGTCTCACCAACCACATCAAGGATTTTCAGTCGACAACAGCATTGCGCCAACAGTATTGTTTCTTCCGTTAGCCCAGAGATTTGCTACCAAATAAACGTTGCGAATGCGATACCTTTTTTAGCCAATGTAACCACACAAACTGCTATGCATATGCGCAGAAATGAAACACCTCTGAGGGATAATTTGAAGTTACCCGAGGTGTTCCGAGTGCAATGCGATTGTACCGCCTGTCACAGCGCCACCTATACGGAAATGTACGTAGCCCTGGGAGAGAGCGTGCGGTTAAGGACTGCATGCACAATTAATGGTGGCACTCTCAAGTTTTTGCTGGTTTTCAGTTCTAACAGCAGGTACAGGCTGAAAAAAACTGAAAATATGGACAGCGTAAAGGAACAAAGAATTCAAGCAGCATTTTGCCCTGTTAAGCTGGGTAAAAAATAGCATTAAGTCTCTTGCTCTCGTACTGCTGGAAGCAACTTTTAATGAAACTGGGTCAGATAAATTTAACCGTGACTCAATGATCGCGCATCGTCAGTTGAGGGAAGGTTACTTGTGTAAATTAATTACTACTTGCGTAAATTACGGACGTAAATTAATTATTACATGCGTAACATTCCCCCGGTTGTAAAACTATACCTATCAATGTTTTGTGTGTTCTCACCTTGTCAACGATATTTCAAACCCGTTTTAACATTGTATTATTTATTCATACACATCTATCTATTTCATTGTGGGCTAACGTTGTTCGCAGTGGTGTGATCGAATACGTGTGTTCGTGCCTATGAGGCAAATATCTGCAAAGAAGGGTCGTGTTTAATTCAAGTAACCTCAAAAAATGTCATGGGCCCGTTTCTTCACTGATTAACAATGCAAAATAGTAAATCGTAAGCAGTCCTATTTAGTAGCACATAAACTTGACTTTATCATTGCAGAAACGTTTGCTCAACGTCCATGGATATAAGTGTCGCCTTTTAATTTTTGACAGGTAGCACCATTCGTGTCATCGTCTTATTGCTGACGGCCTTAGGTCGTTGTACATACAGCTCTCCTGTTGGCGCATCTATAATGGAAGATAAAAAGATATGATTAAACTTATTAGACATTTATACCACAATATTAGCCTCGAATGGCAAATACAACCGTGTAATAACCCATTTAGTAACTCACTAGTGAGGTAACATTTTGGCGGGAAACCAAGAGTTCCGAGTCGCCAACTTTACCACTACACCACTCAGCGGCTGACGTCATCGAACGTGAAAATAGAATTCTAAATGAGCACGCGCAACAATCGTTCAGCAAAGGGCATTGTACCAACATTTATACGCTATGAAAAATAAGACGCATAATTTCCATAAAAACGATATTTTAATTCAGTGAAATTTTTCTCTCGTGTTCTCTCACTTGTAAATCATCGATCTCCAATTTGAATGCGGGTATCGTGTCGTCGGGATCCTTTGGACTTGAGCATTATACTCAGTTACTAGTGGTAACCTACTTGAGCAGACGATATTTTCCCGGTCGAAGCTTAGCGTGATGAAATGTGTAGTAAGCTATAATAGTTGCTAAACCTTAATTTATAGATTCACTTTATTTCTATTTTGTTTAAATTTTCAATTGGTTTTGATTAAAACCATTATTTGACAAAAATAGCTCGGCTTTTCTTAAAAGGTCACGACCTGATATAGAAAATAGTTACAAAGCCGAGGCGAGTAGAGAAAGGTAGATCGATTCATTGCAATGTTTCTCGTTCAGTATGTGGTATAAATAGATTATTAGCCCCGAGGGTGATAATTCTACAAAATCCACGAGGACTCTAGATAACGGGGGATAACGACTTCGCCATGTAATAATCTACATGTATTTCGTCGCTCCTGCCGGGTGCCTCTTTCTGCTGCAAATAGTCAGCAGTCACGTGCCGTAGGAACAGAAGGGAGGACGAGCGTCTGAAAAACGTGGGCGCCTACAGACGTCTGATCTACCTTTTTATATTGTCGCCCCCCTAAATCAGAAGGCAGATCTGCCAACATACCGTGGCAGGGCTACATTCCAATCAAGTAATATGACTTTGGTCTGTAGTCCGTAATTGGTCAGTTTACGAATAGCGATGCGTCAATTATAATTTATGCAAAATCATAAATTTGTGGGATTCCAAACATCCAATTGATCATGACTACAACTGATTTCCCCCATCAAAAGGAATTGATACCGAGTTTAGATGAGAAGGAAGATAGGACGCGTCCCATCACCATAAAGGCGGGCAGAGCCTAACGCCACACTGTCACGTCATTGGATTGGTTTCTCGCGGTAAGAAGGCTGATTTGGGGGTCACATGACAGGACGTCTGACGAGAGTTCAGACATGAAAACTCTTCAGACGGTACTGAGATCACTAGACTTCGATCTGCTTTCTTATTGGACGGCATTGGAACGCTTTGGCTGATATGAAGCAGACAAATTTTGGAAGGCTTGGTTAAAATGGGTGGCTTTTTGGTTTTTAAGGATATCAATCGCTTTTTACGTCAGCATAGCGGAGTTTTATACATATTTTAAGCGGTTGCGTAGTCTGGTACGATTTGCGCACTAAAAGGATAATTTTCCTTTAAATGAACACTTTTTGTGACAATGAAAACACAACAAACTGTAGAAACCATTCAGGTTTGCGAAGTGCAAGTGTGAAAGCCTAGATCACGTGATGTTGTAAGAGTCGCAGTCGCAGCCTTTCCGCTGGTTCCCGTAGTTGTTGTATAATAAAATAGGTCAATTATCTGCTAATGTAGTAATTTGTGGCAACACAATGTGTACAGATATACAGCAGCTGGTGACCACTGCAATTTGGTGGCCCTTACAACAACGTCAACACGAAACCGCGAAAAGGCTGCGATTGCGTGCGACTCGTGTAACTCCGAGGGCAGCGTTCTGGAGACGCAAGGAACGTGCGAAAACACGATGTCACGCAAGTTTTCACGAGATACGTATTAGAAGCAGAGCCCGTGATCACATTGGGTTTTCTGGCAAGTGGCCCTGCGTCTTCCACATTCAAAACGATAGCGTGCACACACAAATAATGTGACTAGTATTCTACTGCGACTATTATCTTAAGATTCATGACAATTAAACTCATTGTTTGGTAACAATTTCTTCTTAAGAAGTCTCCAAATGGGTTTGCAGCCTGGAAGTACTCACCCTGGCGCTCACCCGATCTTGAGTTGTTGTTGAATGAGTCGACAACTCAAATCGACATTGCGTACATGCGGCATTTTTGAAGTCATAATTTCAGGGCTCGCCCGCTCCATTTAATTCTGACGCGTTTTCTTTAGTTACTGATAGTTTTGATGTCCATGTTCGTAACGGAAAAGGAATCCTATCACGATAAGGCACATCGTGAGACAGGTTTTATTAGAGTGAAAGCCTAATTGCATTTTCGTTTTTATTCATCTAAACAAGACGGTATGGAGCTTTAATAATAAGAACTTGAGTGACTTTTTCAGGGAATGCGTCTACAAAACCGATCCTTTTTATCGTGTAGCTTGTCTCTAAAAGAATGAAACTTCTTTTCTCATAGTTCACACCCATGGGTGCACAGTTTTGTTGAAGATTTCTCGTTAGGATGTTCCAACAAGATTACGCAACTTCCAGTTGAGAATAGTGAACAAATACTACGATAATGCAGTACTAGCTAAAATGAGAGAGACCTGTTGCTGCAGTTCCCCCTTACGACGCCACGATAATCAAAACTTGATTGGGTAATATTCATTTATGCAATTTACGCCCGTAAGGTCGTTGATTTTAGTATCTCTGGTCTTGACGAGCTAATAGTTCCCAAACCCCGCGGTGCAGAGTCTTCTAATTAACCCTTACCCTCGGGATTGAAACCAGTGTACGAAGTTTGTCATCTAGAACCATCGTCCTAGAACCACCACTGTACACTCAAGTCGGCAAAGACATCGAACACTGGTTTTCATTTCAGCAAGTGGAACAGTTGGTCCGCCTAAGCTCTACTGGTGAGGAAAATTCGCGCCAAAGCGAGACATCTATTCGATACGCAAACAAGTGTCAACTTTACCATTGCACTTGCAAATGCCCAGCTTACGCAAATTTTCTTAAATGCGTGCAGAAATGTAAGCAGCAATTAGAACTGCAATGAACCTGTCTTCAGCCACTGATTCCAGCCACTTACGGTTTTAAAACTGCTTAAGCATGTTTCCGTTAGTAAGCCTGCACTGCGTAATGTGTGGTACGTAATGCCCTTCAGCCATAAAAGAGATGTTTCCATTTTTCCGTTATGCATAAAGCATAAAAGTGTTATCCATGCAACTTTCATTTGAAACGGATTGTGTGCAGCGTTTGAATTTGAATTTAAATCTGAAGCCAAACACGCAAATTTCTGAAAACGCAACTTTTTTACAGATAGCCCTACCGCTTCCAACCTTACGTGTCCACTGAATTTTTTCAGAACGGAATTTTTAAAACGCGGCCGTTTCCTATACGAATACGACTTCAGGTCCACACACGTAACCAGAACCAAAAACGTGAGTTTTTGAAAACGCTGACGACACGATAGTATTGGTATATTTGTGTGGACGAAAAACATTGAAAACGCAAAGGAAACGTATTCGCGAGGGAGGAGAATTTTTTGAAAGCGCTTCGAAAAAGATACGTGTGGGCTAAGTACCTGTTGAAATAGTAAAAAAAGTTGCGTGGACGGGGCCTTGGACGTAATTTCCCAACACGGGAAGAGCTGTCCGTTCGTTAGGGCTGAAACACACGATGAATTGGATTGGTCTGCTGGTCATTTTATGCGCCGCACAATGCCTAAAGCAGTAAGGAACTGCACAGGAAGTCATTTCTACTCGAAGTAGGGAAAAAGTTCTGAACAATTTTTATTGTAGTTTAAAGCTAACTGTGATCAATCCATAGAGCATTTAACGTAAACAGTGCTGGTTGAATAACAGGGAACAACCAAGAAAAGACTGCACGGCTCTACGAAAACACTCTGGTCACGTCTTGCTGTGAACATGTAAACTGAGAGACAAGAGCACGCAAGAAAACAATGTGAAAACCCAGCGAAAAATTCTCGTACTTTTGTAATTTTAATGCCAGTAACATAGGCCCCTAACACCTACCCTCAGAAGATGACCACAACTAACCCACCGGCTTGCGCGAACACTTTTCATTCCAAAATTGCGGGCACCCCCATCTCCCTTACAGTATCTTAGATCCGCGAGTGATAAAATGATAAGGCATATGTTTTTGTAAACCAAGTGGAAATGCTGACAATTTTGCATTCTTGATATTGGTCAGAGAAGACTGTCTCCGTACATAGAATACAAATTTGAATTCTATGCAGCCTGCTAAACAATGTGGAGACACAGAGAATTGTAAACAATACATCCTCCCGAACAATGACAACTTTTTTTGCTATTAACCGGTACCTACACGAAGTTTAGATTATATTACATTACAGTGTAAGATAACCTTCAAGCTCTGGGGTTTGATAACGATTGTGTCCTGTGAACTTTAAAGAATGTTTCCATCTTTCGATTTTAGGACAAAGTCATCATACTTGTTTTACATCTCCACCTAGTGATTGTTAACGTAACAATGTTTTGTTGATGCATCACTAGAAATTTCAACAACCAAACTTAATTTTATTTTGAAAAACTTTGATGTCATGTTGAAAGAATACCGATTGATTTGCATTAACATTCACTCTATATTCACTCTATAAAGTTTTTAAAATAAAGTGAAAAGTGTATCTTTAATGTTCCAGTCTTAATCAAGTGTACGATACGAAAACACAGTCTGCTTACTGCGTTCTAAAATGCAATAGGTGGCGTTCTGAACACGTTATGCATGATTACTGGTCGTGAAAAGCAAAAATGTTAACTCTTGTCTCAGAATGTACATCTCTTCGGAGACGTCACAGCCTTCGAGGTTTCACGCGTGTATACTTCGAAGTGACACCCATCCCGAACAAACTGTCCTCTTATAGGTAGGAAAGGCAGAGTGTGTAGTTGAGTTTGTGTTCAAATGTCAGAAGCTTTTGAGTCGGGCAAGCCAATACACCGTTGTCCACCTGGTGTCAGCAGCTGCAACCGACTATGTACCATCAACGCTTTGATGGTATTATATCACCCAGTGACAATAGTTTTGGTATATAACAGTGATTAACACTTCTGTAACAAACATGTGTGAAGCTGTAGGTCAAGTGCTTGAAGGATGAGTAGCATTGTGGGTAAATACAGTAGCGTACCACTCTCGAGGAGCAATGTTGCATTTCTGAAGAGAGTCCTTATTTATTTTAACTAACCAGATGTAAAAGGTAGTATTGCTACATGACAATTAGGTATTCAAGATGTTTACCTCACCTGTTTAACTTTAGTAGCACTTAGGCAAAATGTGCACACAGACCGCGAATTACTGTCCAATCGATTCATAATCGTCTGGTGCTTTAAACATGGTTGTTCAATGCAGTCCATTCCGGCCATCAAGATCGTATGCAGGTGTGATATATAACTCGTGGCGAGTCTGAGCACTTCGATTTTTGATAGTTTTCTATCCACTGGATCCGTAGGGATGAGCGTGCGCAAGGTTACAAATGCACTGTTAACGCTGTGTGTGCGATCGCGTTCACGTGCATTTGCAGCCTGACGCTGACGTACTATTGGTACAGCACCGTTGCCGCCTCCTCCTGGAGGCGTTAGAGGCGCTGTCACGGCTGGTAATGGCAGTACCGTCTTTTCAACTTTGCGGCGTTTTCGGGAGTTTCCTTTCTCTCCTCTGCTGTCGCGGGACACGTCTGTAGACGAAGACCCATCGCTACAGTCCGAAACATTCCCAATATCATTGTCATTGTGGTCGGCCATTTCAGAGTTTGCTGGAAACGCTTAGCTAACAGGGCGACTTACAAAATACTTGACTCCTGAATGTCTGCCTGAAATTGATGATTTTACAATCGTAAAACAAGCGACAAATGCAGAAGGCGACCAGTTCAAAGGGTAGAATTTGTTCGAAGGTATCAATTGGCGTGACCATTGTCTCTAACTGCAAAACTTTAAACAGCGCGGTTGGGTTCTCTTCAAAGTTTGTTTATATTTTCGAACTAAATCAAGCTTAATAAAAAAATTCTTCGTCAGAAAAATGTTAAGTTACTTCCGTCACGAATGACGTCAGATTAAGAACACATTGGGTATTATAGAGACGAACAGACGCTTCAATGAAACATTACTTTTCCGCCCGTGGTGTCTTGCAAAGACTTTGATCAATTCCTTTTTCAAGGGATAAAATTAAATAAATCCTCAGGTAAGACGCTGACGTCACACGGCATTTTTGTATGTTGGCTATCGGGAGTGTTCATGTATTCATAATACAAAATTTACTCGAGAAGTGTATTGATTTGAACCTTTCTTTGGACTTTTTACATTCTGGACAACGGGTCCTATATGATTTCATCTAAAGGAAAAAAATTCGGTCCTACATCTCTACCATTTTGATTCTTAAAAATTCAGATTAAAAGATTATGATCACCAAGGGACATTTATAAACACAAAAAATCATAAAACAAAAAATCATTATGAAAAGTCGCACAACGTTATAACGAAGCACAAACTAGCATCTACGAAATGATGGCACGCGCTCTTTCTACGCGGTGCAAATTTTTCAAGATAAAATAATCTAACTTAAGAATGTGTAGCTTTGACCTTTCAATTTCCGGAGGAGCACCAACCGAGTGGCAACTACACTGAACTCCACTTTTTATGAGACTGTCATAAAAAACGTAAGATACGCAGAGCTATAATTTTCGAAATGTGTCAGTTTTAAGTCATTTTCAATTCACGACGCACTGAACATCTTAAAACACTGGAAAAGTATCTTTAAATTACACTACCAAATTCCTCAATGCTATCAGGGGTCTGATTCGTGAAAAGTGACTTATGACAAGATAGAACTTTGCTCATAACGCTCCCCCTTGACAGTTCACAGTTACCAAAGAAAGGTATAGTCATGTAATTATTTACTCATCACTGACTGGAAATCATTTGCACACCATTTCTCAGTAAGTAGCAGTTATGAGTATATCATCAGATGCATTATTCCTTTGCTATAGAGAGTTTTGTCTATTTTTCAGAAATAGTCATGAGGAGCGTAAGACCCAACGTTTTGCCTGAAGCCAAAAATCTCTTTCATGAAACAGAGCCTGGATGCATTTAAAGTTGCTATAGACCGCTCTTCCGTCAAAGAAACTTTAATCCCTGGTTTAGATCGCTTAATGTTATAAAAGAACTGGTCTCAGCTTGTTCTCTACTCAGAAGCCAAAATTTTAGTCCGGTCTCAAATCCTAACCTGCCAGTGTTTCTTTAGACCAGAAATCACTTCTAGTCTGAGTAAAGAACAAGTTGAGACTAGCCTTATTCGCTTGTTTAGTGTCAGTAGATGATGCACAGACCCGGAAATAAGAATAGAAATGCCGTCACACTTTGGGTCCAAAACGTCATAATGACGTCCTTTAACAGTAAGTGGTATAAATCCAAGCTTATTTTTTGACAGAAGGAGGTCTTGTAGGGATCATGTAATCCACGATTCTTGTGTTTTACGCATTTGTGTAAATTTGTTGTAAAGGTGTGTAATTAAATTGCCACGCCCAAACGACGAGTTTTGGCAACACGGGCTTTTAAAGAAGAATTGCATTTTAAGATTATTGCACATAAAATATAGCAGCTTTAAACATAAATATCTTACCTTTTGTCACATGTGGTAGAGTCTTGAGATCAACAGTCGTAAAAGGCTCATTTTACCAAACCTGAAACGTAAACAGCAACATGTTAGGCCTACAGTAATTTCTTGCTGTTCAGAATTTAACGCCGTTGAACTAAGCTACTCTCGAGAAAAACTAGCGTGATCAGATATATCCGTAGTAATACACGGTGGTTGCTCTGGAACACTTTTGTGATCTCTCTGTACTCTCAAGAAAGTTGTTCTACGACACGCAGCCCCGGCGTGCGTTCAGTAGACGCTAGGACCTACGCTAGGACCTAGCTAAAACCTAGTCAAAGTCACGTGTTCTTATTCAAAATACACGGCGAAATCTCACGTATTCTCGCGAAGTCTTGTTTTTTTAGCGAGGTCCTAGCGTTACTGAACGGGAGGCCGGTCTTTACATTACTTCCGAAGATGCGGGCACCATGAGAAAATTTATATGCTGCGATTCCTGATACCTGGCGGTAAAGACTTCGTTGTCCTTCATAGATCGTAGCTCGCAACCTCGCTGCCTATGAACCTGACTGTATTCATGCAATGCGCAATGGTGGAGGTAACACTTGTTTTGATCTACATAACAGCATTAAAAATCACAGCGATGAATGAATTAATTAAGATATGTTTCCATTAAAGTGTATGTTGAAGACCACTTTGATGCTACGCCATTACTTCAGTCTCAGCATCCAGGTTCAATCACTTCGTTGAAAAGAATTTTTAAACACAATTTATTTTATAACTGGATCAAAATAATAAAGTGAATTTCCAACCGCGTAGAAATAGATGAAATAGTTGATGAATACATTATAAAGACTCCGCCTGTCACTGTCACCTCTTTCCCTCACACGCTAAATCTGAGGTCTGTTTTATAAAAAGCGACTTTAAGTAAAAATTTCGTTTTTCGTTCCATAGAGCAACTTCGAAAAATAGCTATAACTTCAACAAAGTATGAAGCCACTGAGAAAACACCCATGATTGCTGTATAGTCAGATAATTCGATCACAAACCTCTGATATCTGCTAAAATTTAGGGGAAATTTCATTTAGTAATTGCAAAGAAAAAACGTCTGAGTTCAGATTTAAAGATACATTTACCAATTTAGAACACAGGGGGAGTTTCGTCAGTCAAAAGATATTAGTAAAATACAAAAATTCAACCCTGTTTGTGTTTGCTTTATTTTACTATAATATTTCGTTTTTTAAGTGGGCGGGGGTACCTCGGGAACCTCATTGAGTTGAGCGAGTACCCATAATGCACGAGTCAGCCCTCACTCACTACCACGACCATCTTAGGTGGTGGAGAGCCACCAAAATAAAAATTAAACTAAAAATGATGTTAAATTCAGATAAGTTTGAAAATATTAGAAAAACTGTTGAATGAACATCATTTGGGCTTCAGTTTCAACTGAGGTAATTTGCGTTAAAATCCGTTCTATGAACTTTTAACTGAAATGAAGCGAAACAAGTATCTTTAAACTACTTTCTTAAGTCTCGAAAAACTGCGTGAAGTAAGTTTCCCTACTAATGGGTGGATTTCCCAACATATTTTAATAATGGTTCTCGAAAAGTTAAGAAAGAACGGTCAATCAAGTTGTTTCTATCTGTCTGTTATGGTTCTGGGAACTCCACAGCCGTTGAAAAATAACGTAGCCTCGTTCTCAATAACAAAGATCCATTTTTAGGATTTAAAATGGCCTTTTCATTGAATTTACGTGAGATTCCAAAACAGTCCATTCGATAAATAAACATAAAATGGTCACTAAGGAAGCACTTTTGCTAATTTTCATACCGTTATCGCTGTTAGGAATAACAGACTAAGCATAGTGTGTGCAACTGAGTACACAAATTATAATTACATTTTAAACCTCAGTTTCACCACAGACACAGTGTCTCCGTTTCTATAGGTTCGCTACTGCATGCTGTGGATGAATAGAACGCTTTGTTAATAATTAACAACTATTGGAAAAACACCAGTTTGATACCAGCTCTTATGACTGATTTTGAGACAAACGTTGTCTGAAAATACAACTCTTGCGCTCTAAATTTTCTAAATTTTTCGTTCTGACCTGTGGCGTCTTCTTGGACACCTGGCTTAAAATGAGGTCACGTTATAAAAACCGAACCACGGAGAACTGTTCCTCTACATTACTAATGGGTTTTTACATCACAGTGGTAAGCGTGCGAGAACCGCTGCCAGTTGCTCTCTGACGTGTAAATGGCCAACTGCGAAATATAGATTGGAAAAACTAAGGTTCAGTAATTTCTCGCCACCGACACATTGTTAATCAAGATAGCCTCAAGGTAGCGATTCCGTAAAATAAGTATTCCATAACTACCGAGTGGTTTGAACGACTGTAATCGCAGCTACAGTAACTCATAGCCTGTAAGGTATACTCAGTGCTGCTTCGGCGGGTCAAAAATGGCCAACTAAGTTCAAAGATAAAATGAGAATGAAGCGGGTTATTAAAAAAATGAAAAACCCCCGTTATGTCCAAGAAGCGAACCTTTAGAGCTATAAAATTATTCTGAACTCGTTTCTTTGGCTGGCAATTCGCTATTTCTTCATGAGACCTTGCTCAAGATCGTCACATAAAACATCACGCCGTAACAAGCTAACTTACAGAGCCTAATGTCTAGCAATAACGAATTTTTGAATCCCTGAAGTTACCTCCAGTTTGGAGGAACAATTTAAAATTAATTTCATAACGGGGAAATGGCCAGTCTAAATTAAAGTTGTTTTTTGTGATACCATGGCGTGTTCACAGACGATTTAAGGAGAAGGTAACGACACCCATGAGCTCCACTCCAACCACAGTATAGCTATACAAAACAAGAGGAATGAACTTGTCTTAGTGCACGACTCGATTTTTGTGACCGACGCAAAATGAATCAAAACATTAGACACTCGCCTTTGTTTGTGTGAAACAGGATGTCCCAGGGTAATAATCATATTACCTGAACAGCACTCAATATAACTTTAAATTCTTAAAAGAAAATTCTAGAGGACCATGAGCCAAATGTAGGCTACAAAACAATCATTTGCCAAATGAAAGCTAACCTTGGAACTACCAAGCGGTGCATGCTGGAGGGTAACACTCGTAAAAGTCTGTGCTTACAGTCTCTGTACGTTACACACGTAGGCCTACCCACCCGTTTTGGTTCGTCTGTAAAACACCCCACTAACAAAGACTGGCTAGAGTTGAAAGGACAATACCACAAGAGGAGGCCATGTCAAGATGCTGATTACTCTGGACATCATTCGAAAGTAACACTATCTAGTGAAACAACTCTTAATTGCTCCCATACAACCGTGTTGAAGGGCATTTCTATCCCCTTGCACCAAATTTAAGGGATGTTTATGTCCCGTGTGTTTTCCAACGTGCACGAGAATTTTGTTGATGTTTAGATTCTTTGGTTTCAATAACAAATCTTTCTATCAAGTCTTTGCCTCTGACGTTGTAACATATTTGGGTTAAACTGAGTAGCGACCCCGACTCTGTTTCCATAAGTAAATTGAGCAGCGAAATGAGGCTACTGCTCGATATCTCACTTACATTTGAAACTATGCCAAATTGTAAATGCTTATAAAAAATGGAAATAATAAATCTATGGTATTAGCTGACTGCTATGTTTGTCAATCGTGACATTATTGACCTATGCCCTGTATTAAATTTTTACGGTCGTCGTGATTTTCGTGAAGCCCTTCGTACCAGAAGCAAGGACCAACAGTAAGCGGTCAATATAAACTACAAAGGTGATAGTTTACAGATAGAGCTTTCAAGGAAAAAAGCGGAGTGCAAAACCGTAGAACCTCCGACCGAGAATAATCCCATTCTATGAATCACGTGTGTCTGCGAGACTTACCAAATGGACGCTGTATTGCTGTAAAACGCACGGAAACCTCGGTCCCATGGCAATGTGTAGTTTGTCCATTCATTCAGGTATCGTCGAATTTTCCCAAGACATTTTATAGTGTTACAGCTTACCGCAACGCAAAACACGAACCAAGTAATTCGTGGTAATGTACAGAAATACAGCAAGACACCGTGAAGTTTCTTGTAGGTGGTACCGTGGAATTCTAGGGAGAACATTCGAGAAACGACGCAGAGAACAAAACCCCGCGTATTGCCGTAGATAAAACCTCTTTTAGATATAAAGAGCATGCGTTTTTGTGTGAGAGTATTCGCTAAAAATGAATTATTTGTACGATTTCGATAAAAAAGAATACTCAGAAACGCGAATTTTCTTAATTAACGCCCCCCCTAAACCTAGTGTTTACAAGACGCATAGTGACACTGTAACGATGCATTCTTCTGAAACATAATGTTCACACAAACTACGCGTTACACTCCGCATGTGTCACGATTGGGTCAAAAATCTACTTCTAGGAGAAGCAGGAATAATTCTGAGGGACGAGAGTTTAGTAAGTACCGTGTGACAAGCCAGTAACGGGTTTCATACTCTAGTGGGTGATGTTCGTTTGTGAAAATAGGGTGTGTTACCGCTGGCAATGAGCTGATATTAAACCCGAGGGTGTATTTTCAAAAAAGACACATTTTTACCTTTCTGGTTCCGCAAGGGTGTATTTTCAGAAAACGAAAATTTTTACCTTTCTGGTACTCCAAAAACGGGAGGCTTACAAAAGGAAACGCATAGGCGGTGGCGGGTGGTTATCTAGTTGTAAATTTATTCATTGGCGGACTGAATAATCAAAACGGGTATTTACAACAAATGACTGACTTGATAATTGGCTGTGAACGTGAGTAACAACGATTCATAAACTGAGAAATTATGTTCGTGATTCCAAAAATAGGCCTACGGCGTACATGCACATTTGGAGGAGGGGGGGAGGGGTGGCGAATTGCGGAAATTCCCGGAAGTGTTTTACCATGATCATTATTCTTCTTATTTTCATTTCGTTTTTTGTTCTCATGTGCATAGTAATATAACAAGGCGGTACATCACTTAATCAGTTCTCATCAAAATCTGACACCAAATACCTGATAATATCAGTGTGATAACTGACTATCCGCGGAAACATCTTGCAAAATACATAAGGCATGACATTAAAGAAATCAAACAGTATAAAATGAAATGAAAACAACAGCTGCAGATAGCAATTAGACCGTGAATGTACTGGGTAATAAATTAGTGAGTTTGAATTAACACCCGATGGATGGGCCGCCTGTTATCTGACAAATGTTTTTCAAATATTGATGGCAATTCCAACTAGGATATGTTCTCTTTTAACATGAGCATCCGGTAATCACCCTTAATGAATATTCTACGTAGCATTTAATCACCAAAGGCTTGGGAAGGTAAATGCTGTGCCCACCAAAAATCTCTTCAAGAGATTCGAGTTAAGACTAGTACGACATACGTAATCTCGTACCCAAAATTCATCTACATAGTCCAGCAAGTAATTCTCGTCACATACCACCACAAATTTGCCAGATGTCTAAAAAATATTTTGTCACTTCAGTGCAAAACAATAAAAAATATTATCTACATTTACTTAAACGTTAATCTGTCTGAGTTGTTGTTTCAAAATAATAAAACGTTTTATCTGTTATTACAAAAATGTAACATCTGATTAGAAAAGATAAGCAAATAAGATTCTCCATGAAAATATCAACCAAAATGCATGACTTGGCAAACAGTTTGAATAAATTAACAGTTTTTCACATTTGTTATTGCCAGCACTGCGTTGATATGACGACCATTTCCGTTACGGAATGTGGAATAATTACGCTCACATGTAAGACAATTTATTGTTATCAAGCCAAATTACAATTTGTGGGCCGACTGTTGGCGATGATGTCGCAGAAGGGCAGATTATTTTCTAATGTCTTCAATAGCCATGGTGCATCTTTATTCATTAATTAATTTCTGTGTTAAGATGAGACTATAAAATTTATGATGTACTGTTATCCATTCAGGAGGAGATAGTATCTGTTTTGCGTATTTCTAGATAAGGTGAACAAATTTTCGTGTAAAAGTGTTATACATTATTGTTCTTTTTCTATTACAAAAAGCCACCCAACCAGAGAAAAAAATCTTGTGCAAAATACACAGTGCAGACAAAGCTGACATAGTTTTCAAAAACAATAGAACAATTACCAATGCTGCGTTCTGTAGCCCCACAGCACTCGGGAGAAAAGACGGTGTGATCAAGCCGGTTACTTCTAATACTTGGCTATGTCTCGCAAAAACTTGCGAGATCTTTTTGTGTCTACAGATCACAATCCAGGGGTTGTCTTAAAGTGGCATTTCCTTTCCACTACTTACTACTTTAAGACACTCTTTCCTTTATTGATCCAGGATAGAGCACAAAGAAAGTTTCTTCAATCGAGGGACATCCATAAAATAAGAACATTTCGTTAATTATAGTCCTCAGTCATTTCAACGTTGTTGTTTTACTGGCAATTCACAAGAAGTGAAGTTCATTGCCGTTCAACAGAGTAGCGAGATTGCCTGAAGTTGCATTCTGTCCCACATTGTTGACCTATACTTATTGTCGATGTTCTTCGTGGCAACTGAACTAAAGTCTTCTTATCGAAAGTCAGGAAATTTCTACACCTATTTTGTTTTAACGAAAGGAAACACAGTTAAAACATTCAGTAGAAACGCCGTTTTTTGACATATTCGTCAAAATTTGTTCCCATTATTATAATTTCTAAGCGTGAGCACATATGTATCTAGACATTATTAAAACTATCCACACATTTTTGAGGCCACGGGTGTTAAAGGGACATAATCGCTTTTACAGCCCAAACGCATGTTGTGATTATTGTTGGAGGGGATAGACTTGGTGAAGTTATTAAGCTTTGACCAAAGCTGTAGAGTAAGACAATGCGTTGTGTTTTTTTCATGATTCTATTCCAAATCGACAATTCTGACCATTGTCTGCCAGTTATTTGCTAAAATTGAGCGCACTAGATTTAAATGCGCTTGAGTGGAGACGGAACGCACATGTATGAAAAATACCTTTTACACAGAAGTTGTCGAAATTAATGCTCATTTCAACTTGAGTGAGAACTCCCGGAAAAAACTGCAAATACTCTCGAAACAAAAGCTTGTGGTTACCACATCTTCTCTCACGCTGGTGATATAAGCGCGCATGCGCTTACATCATTGCATTTTCTGGCAAAGTCGCCATATTTTTGTTTTCCAGTCAATATCGCATTTCCAAATAAGAAGATTGTGTGTGTTGCATTATCGGACGAAACTGCCGAAGTGCGTTTCGCAGATGTGAGAACCTTGCGAAAACGCAAGATCACGCAAGACTTCGTGAGATATCGCCAAGCACGTGATCACGCTAGCTTCCTTCTCGAGATTCTTGCTTTTACGGAATCCAGCTCAGGCCTGAGTTCTGTAGACGCAGTAATCTCGCGAAGGAACTATCGATACTTCACGTTTTTCGCTTATCTCGCGTGACTAGAGTTTTTGCAACACATCCCATATCGTTTTTTTTTGAAATTTGAAACCAAACGAAAAATGTTTTTGCCGCATGGAGATTCTCAATTAATACGAACTGGCATTGGTATCAAATTAATTGCCAGGCAAATATTTTGAATGACATAAATTTGAGCCGTTAGTACGGTTCAAGTCATTTAAAAATACTATCGAGAGGGTTTTGCTTCGCTAGCAAAGAGTCGGACAGTCACCGCTCAGTGAGGTCATGGGTTCGCATCCGTTTTAGGCTGATCTAAACAGAAAAACACTTTTCGCGTCGATTGTGTGTCACTCCAAGATTCGGTCACCTGGTACCAATGCGCAAGACTATGTCTGAATGTTTACATGTATAGGTATTCGCGCAGTATAGTTTACCTTAATTGAAATTTCGTGTTTTTATGAACACGGATTGTTTACAATATGTATATTCCCTTCTTAAGACTAAACAGTCATTCTTTGGAGTGCAGTGGGCGTCACTGTTTGTTTTATCAGGAAGAGATTGACACATTTCAAATATACACTGTAAACCGAAAGCTTGGAATAATTCACAACCAGTCTTTATTATGTTTTAATGCCCTAAGTACTCAGCAGATGTGCGGTGATTCACAAATTAAGACCCATTTACTGGGGACCGAACTCGAGAAGGAATGTCTGCCTGTAGCTTACACGTTTTTTGATGAGTTTCAAACAAACTAAACGGATCAACTGATTCGTAGCGACCTAGTTGAGAGGAACAAAAAGAACCGCCACGCTGAGTCTGAATTGTATCCAGGCGCAAAGCGTACTTTCTGTTTTAAATTGTTCGCAGTGATAAACGGATACCCACTGCACATACATACAGTGGAATAAAGACAAATTCACAGCGGTGTGGGATGTGGCACCTAACTGTTGATTTGCAAGGCTTATGCCCACTTAGTAGCTGAAATGGGTGATTTGTAGGGCAGCAATGGGATCAAACGGAGAGAAATTGTCAAAAAGGAGGTAATTTCGAACTTTGTAGCGGTGATACTGGTGGCGACGGGAGGTAGGGGGATAGCGTTGGGGAAATTGGTAATTGTACAAGTCTTGGCGACCAGTGGGGACGTAATGTGGTGGCGAGCGGTGACACAGAAAGTGGTGATAGAAATAACCCCAGACTGTGGCGGTATATCTTATGGATCTGAAATCATGAAAACAACAACAATGATGACGACGACCAAGTACATTTCTCACAATATCAAGACATCTTTACACGCTTTTGTTGTTATGATTCTGTATAACTCCGAACACAATTTTTGAAAAACAATACCGCATCCCTTATACTCGCTCTTGATGACATCAGAGGCGCATATCACGACCAAAGGGCAGGTACACTTTATGCACAAAAGCGGCCAAGCAGGGAGGAGTCTTTGCTCGATTGCATGAAACAGTCCGGCCAAATAGAGACTCAGCTATGTTCTTCTGCGAACTTGAGTAGTTCTTTACCCCAAGGTGTTACCTATTTCAATCATTTCATCTTTACTACGAGCTTCTCGCTGACTAATGACAATTTCTTGTAATAATATTACTAAAAACTGAGGTCTTATTTCGATGAAAATAAATAGGAATTTGGTCCTTAAATTAGGACGATGCATGAAAAAGTCTCAGCTGATGTTCAATGAAATTACGAATTTAACGTAGTGTTCGCTCTCGATTTGTATCAAAGCCAAAACATTGACTCAAAAATAAAATTAAAACATCGCAAAAAAGGACAATCAGTGTTCCACTAGTCCACAAATATTCAGAATTTGGAATCTTTAATGTCTATTTGGAATGGTTTCATGAAGCAAGATACTGGGCCTCCTAATGGATCCACCCCTGATCAATGCGTAATCACTCTTCACTAGAATTTAATTAGTCATTAGAACGGTCAAATTTTTTCCCTAAATTACCAGGATATTTGGTGGAGTTGTGTATTATTTGTGACAAGTTAATTTGACAAATCGTCTCACTAGAAAACGTGTGTGTGTCTTGAATTACGATAAAGAAAAATATGCTTCTTCAAGATTTAAATTGTAATTGAATGCCTTGTAGTCAATCATTTTCGGCTCAATAATTTTTCGCCTGTTCAGCATTGAATTTTGTTATTTTTAGAATTGTAATCTGAAAGTATTTAAACTGTTTTGAAAACGATTTTTCATTCTCCATTTTGTGGCTTAAAATTGTTAGCATTTCAAATAAACATCTGAAGCAGAATGTTAGTCAAAAAGAATACCATAGTGACCAATTTTTCAAGATGTTGATTTTCTAAGATCCGCTTCACTCCATGTTGAACTTGAACCCGATTTTAAAAAAAAATTTCTCACAGAGAAGATATGAACAAGAACTTACCTTACTAAAACAGTATACTTTTACATTGAACACGTTCTTCGGCGTTTTTCGAAAAGCCGTTTCACCACTTCGGAGTTCTCACTTGTGGGTCATCGATAGATTTCGCAGGGTTTAACTCGTTCGATAACCTGAAGGATCGCTATTTTCAATGTCTGGAGTGTCTTCCAGAATACGAAGCTACGACTGAGTTGTAACTGCAAAGAAACCGGCCGATGTCATGTCACTTGTTGATCGCCGGTACTGCAGTAATCAAACCTCCGTCGCGCGTGTGCCTTATGAAAGTGACACTTTAATCACAGTAGTATTGGCAAACGTGTTGACACAGCAAAGATTGATTGCTTCTACATCTGTCGCTATAGACCCCAGGTGGATAGACCGCTCTGATGCAAAGGTGAACTTTCCTGGGAAAGTCTATTCCTCCAAGACACGGCCCTCACGACAGCAAAATATTTTTGTTGTCCGTTCAAACAAATGTAATTACTCGGCAATTTTTGGATGGGAAATAACTTCTCAAATAAGCCGTGGAAACAGAAAATTTGTGAACAGGTTGTACGGAAACGGAGGCAAGCGCCAAAATGTACGTGTGAAGCAGCAACGGTGCGCTTCATAGATTGTGCCTTCTAGCATTCTTAGGTTTTATTTTCTTGCAGTTTTTTGTTTTTGATTTTTGTTGTTAGTTATGTTGGACCCTAGAAAAAATGTCCAAATTTGGCTAGCTTCTCAGCATTGTATGTCAAAAATGTCTGATCGGATTCAAATGAAATTTTAAAATACTATGATTTATGCACTGCTCTTCAAAGCGTGGCTCTATCAATGGCACGCAAAAATTAAGGTAAAAAATCGAATTCTACAAACTTTCCACTTTCAGAAAATCTATACTTTTACTGAATTTTTACAGTTTTCTAGATATTTGACTGGAAACACAGAATTGTCGATAACTCCAATCGCTCGTCACCTTAACGAGTAAATACATTCTTTTCCTATTTCATCATGGTCTCCGAGTTCCCATTTGGTGCTTCGTCCAATATACTAGCGTTATATTACTAACACGTTTACTGCATTTAAATAGGAACGTCAACATTTTTGGGGTTATATTTACAAATAAATTTTAATGAAACGCCGATTATCTTAAGCATATTTTCAGGTTTGTTTGCTGTTCTCCTGATCCTTTTAATCATTTATGCATGCAACGTTAGTGAAATGACGTTGGCGACAAAGAACCGAAACTGATTGAACTCAGACTGTGATCATCTCAACTCGGTTGTTGGGTTGCTAGGCGAAATGGGCCGCAGCAACAAGACGGTTTCGCCAACTACGTCAATTTACCAACGGTGCATGCAGTGTTGACATGGGTCAAGGCCAGTAATTAGCGTTAAAGATGTCTATAATGGACAATGACATGCATTTTAGCAAAGACAAATCGAAAACGTGTTATTTTTGCCACAATGATTACTTGTCGGTCTGGCATATTTAATTGACTAAAAATAAACAATTCTTCCAAATGGTTCAGGTTAGTCGGTTGGCAGTTAGCTCTTTTTGCAGCGCGCTGAATTTTATTTGTGTTTTTTTAAAATGAATAGCTTGATGTGAATTAGAATTCAGTATTACGTTAATTGAAGTTAGTTGTCTAAAACCAAGCCATCGAACAGGCTTTGTATTTATCTGATTACAAATATAGGATGTAAACCTAAACCTCACCCAGATCTAGTTAAGGAGTATTTTTCAAACGGATTCAGGGTCAATCTTTTAAAATATTCTAAATATTTCAGTTTCTCTGGCGAACTTTGAAAGCTGTTGGTGTTTTTCTGTTTTTTGTAGCCAGAATCCCTACAAAAGGGTGCCTTATACGATTAAATTTCTCACCAAATGGTTTAGGTTCTGGGTTAAAACCCTTTAAAGGGCCCATTTTTGGCAACACAAATCTGTAGAAAACTTTCATGTTTTATTTATGCAAATTGCAGTGTTAAAAAGGCTTCAAGCCAAATATTTATTGATTAAAGTTTAAATCAATACATAAGTGTAGACAAAGACTGTGTAATGGGAAAAATACGAAAACTGAAGTGGCTTTCTACAGGAGCTCCGAGCAAGTGCACCCCTTTTAAAGTTATCTTCTCTGAAAGGTGGAGGAATTTGCCATCGAAAGCTATCGTATGTGGTGAGCTGTCAAAAGAAACGCGAGTCCGCGAGTTTTGCCTCGGGTGAGGTTAGCGAGTCTCTTGCAGTCGCATTTTCTCCGATGACCGGTAAAACGCTGGATTTGGAATGTGAGGCGGTAACGTCTGACCCGTTACAAGAAAAAGAGACCCCTGTGTAAATTGGGCGGTAGATCATGACGTCCAGTCTAGCTTAACGGTCATGCCATGGCGAAAACACCGACACGTGTAGAGATCGTCGCTGACAAAGTTTGTGCCGTAACAGGCCACGACGCGTGCAAGGCGATTACTTCGTAACATAACTTTCGTCTAATAATCTTAGGATTTCATGCGCGCACCCGGAGGGGGGGGGGGGCTCGAACGAGCCAACCCCATTTGGCGAATTGGGCAAAAAGGTCCGCCCCAGAGAAACAAAAAGTCCAAGAAAATGAGACAAAAGTCCACTAAAAAAGGCGCAGACGCACAATTCTGGAGGTGGTATCCCGTTTTTTAGTCCTCTCGCTTTTTTATTAACAAAAGGTTCACTTAGTCAGGAATTCGAGCCCCCCATATTAAAGGCTGGGTGCGCGCATGGATTTAGATACTGACGTACATGTAAGAAACAAATAAAAGGTCGACGACGTTTTATTGCGTACAAACAGGAAGAAAACAATAACAATCCAGAATAGGAACATGCATTATTGCACTTTATTGATACATGATCTCAAGACCCGGCGGCAAATTTCCTTTTTCCAGAGGTATGCTTCATGAAAGTGATTTGCAGACTAAGACAGAAACATGGTCTTACGCGCCCACTTCGTAATAGCTGAAAGGAAGTTTCGCCAAGTAATTATGAGCGCATCAGAGTCCAGAAATAATTTATAGAAATTACCTCAGTAAACTGAAGTCATGTGTATATTCCCAGAGACTGCATTTCTGATCAAGTGAGATTTAATGAAACATCTTTAAAAAAATAATTGCGTGAAGCGCAAGACCAAATTCCAGTTTCGTAAGTCTTACTGTCACCTTTCATGAAACGACCCCTGGTGTTCACGGGAATCAATAAAAACCGTGAATATCATATTAACTGGACAAACTACTCAGTATCAGCGCCCAATTCGGGCTCAGCATAACAACGACACCCATGGTTTGCCTATGACGTGCGCCTGTACTTTGGAGCACGAACATGAACACCAGCACCCACACAGAATAAATACCACTTGTACATTCTCATACACGAAGGGTTGAAAATTATCTGGACTAAAACTCAATTTGGGTATTAATTATGAGGTACAGATATGGGTACATTTCCACTATAGCAATAAGTGAATGATAAACAAACTAAAAAGCATAAAAAGGTAAAAAATGATTTAATACGCAAATCCATCTATACTGCCTTTAACACCAGCAAAACAAGCTAACAACCCATAGTTATTGGTACCAAAAATTACACATATTTGGCATAGTATTCAGCAATGTTTAAAAAAGGAGATTCACTTTAAATTCTTCTGCAGTTAAAGCTATTAACTTCGTACTTACTACAATGCACTTTCCAAAACTTCAGTAAATGAAAAGAGCGTAAAAAAGCCACCAGTATTTTAGGGGTAGGGCAACCTTTCACTTTTGAAACATTAGGCTGCCTTATATCAATCACAGGTAATCTTTCATACCTCTTCAGGTAGAAACCAATTGACATCTTGGCAAGGAAAACAATGTCATGGAAACGAGGAAGACCAACTGACTAATACTCCAGCACCATTCACAGAAAGTGCACCAAAAAGATTTTTTTTTAAACCAGGGCTCGGTCTCCAATCTTTTTACTCGAAATGGAACTCGAAATTAGGTTTGGCATTTTGTACTATACTTTTGGGCGAACTCAAGATAAGTGTCTATTATTCTATGCTCGAGTACACAATAACTTACGTGGATAATTTATTGCCCTTAGTTCACAGTTTGTAAACCCAATATTAAAGCAATAAGTTCGAGTTTGAACTCGAAATTTCAAGTTTTTACTCAAGTTTGTAGCACGAATATAAGGGTCTTCAAGGGCAAACTTGAACTAGAAACTCCTATGCATAAACTATAATGTATTCGAGCACAGTCTGATAACCAATTATCTTAAGTTCGCACAAAAGGAGCAGAGAAATTGCCAAAAACAGTTTCGAGTTCGTTTCGAGTACAAAGATTAGAGACCGGGCCCAGAAGCGTTGTCTAGCATGAAGAGCCAATAAAAGTACTGTGTTCTTGTCACGATCTTCTATCTGTGGCAATATCAGCTGTTTCAAACAGGTCTACTACTTCAAACTGCAAGGGGCTCGTTTATGTAGAAATTCCCTGTGGAAAATTAGTTAAGCTGAGAGACCTATTTCTAAACTGATAACAGTATGATAAGCTTAGTCACATATTTCTAAACTGATACAGCTATGATTTCACTCTCTAAGGGCAAATTGACAAGAGTGAATTCCGCTGTTGAAATGTAAGCTACATTGTCAGATGGCAATACCCAATTAAGTTTTTCGCCTGATTAACAAACACTTGCACAATATCATGGGACCACCACTTGGCTGGTATCTTCAACAACAAATTACCCAGAAAACAATTACAAGATATATCCAGATGGGACCTTACTCTAACCTATCTGGTAAACGCCAATGAGTTTGTAACTGGGTACGTCAAGAACACAAGAGGTGGGTTTGTACCCAAATGGGCTTTATATGCAGAATATTCAACTATAAGCCTGTGTACTCAACCCAATGAACACCAACAGTTTGGCTCTGTATTCTGAAGCAGCTTAGTGCTATCCACAAGTGAAAGATTTGACGTGGACTAAGAGGCAGGCTTATACAAGAGAATCATTGCGGGTGGGCTTATATTTGAGTAGGCTGGCTTATATCACCCAAAACAGGGGGATGTGCTTATACCCAGGGGTGGGCTTACCTGAGCGGATAGTGAGTAAACGCTCTCACAGGACGAGTTTAAATTAGGTTAATCAAGCACACACTTGTTAATGCCCGTCAGCTATGGTACCAATAGATGGCAGCAACATCAACACAAGTCTACAGAAGGGCAAATAACAACTTAACACTATTCTGAAACATTCCTGAAGTGATACCAAGCATGCACAACCAATATGACTATCGTCTTGGGAAACTCATATTAAAGAGACAATAAACCTGTACTTTCTGTCAAAAACAAGTTTTTAATTTTGGCCACTTATTGTTACAAAATCCATCTCAATAATCTTGTTCCTTTCTTGGATCACAAACGATATCAAGGCTTCAGATCTGGATCACTAAATTGCTTGTCACGAGGGGTTAGCTTCAGTGGCCAAAGTGATTTACTGTCACCAATTTGAATTCAAACAAAGCATAAAAACTCAATGACTTTGCTTAGAAAATGCAAATACTGATGAGAAGAAAGACGATATTTTTATGGTTGATAGCTGCTTAAACAAATGGCGAGACATACTTTTGGTTTAGACAATTATATCTTCTGAAGAAACAATTCAAGTCACGAAATATAACAATGGAAAACAACAACTTTTCCAAGATTGTGCTAGTCAGGATGTATGTATCCAAGTATTTGCTGCTGTCTAAACCACCTCAGACTATTATCAGTCAGTTTGACGTTTTGCCTTCTAAGTCGTACTTATCATCAACTGAGCCTTTTAAATAACTGAAAGTTATGACAAAAGTGGCTTGCAATGATAACAAGGGGAAACTAATTTTTGAGCAAATAATTTATTTTCCAGATTCTTCTTTCATGTGAAGAATAGACGGCGGCGGCGGAAGATCACCTTCCTCTTTGCTTTCCTTCGCAGAGTTGTATTCCAACACTTCTTTATCATACCGTATTTTCTCCGATTCGTACATCTTGTAATACACCTGTTAAGAGTTAAGAGTGCGTCGTACCATTACAGAAATTAGCATCAGATAATACTTCCCTTTGAACGGTATCATTTCCCACACTCCAATAATTTTTTTGATTCTTTTTACAACGAGAAAGGGTTCGTGTTTCAAAGATGAGGTAGGTGAAAGATTTGTCTGAAAAGGTCATGTCCCATTCAAAAGGCATCATTCCCTATATGGCTTGCATGAGTTTTAAATCGTGCGTTTTGTGCAATGGCCTGATGCTATTCAGGTATTGGACTGCCTGCAATCTTTTTTGGCTTCCATTTCAGGTACAGTCGGTCTTCATCTATTTACTAGCAAACGTTGCAGTCGACAAGTAAAAATGTCATCGCATAAACTGTGTTGCCATCTAGCGATAGATTTCAAGCTTTGCCATTACAAAGAAAAATGACAATTGAATACTAACCCTTTTTTCATCTGGAGTCAAAGCATTCCATTGCTGTGCCAATATCTTGGTGAGCTCTGGGTGACTAATGTCCATTCCACGCTCCTACAATAGTTAACAGCATTAAACATTCTTGATAAAATTCCTCTAATTCAAGGTGGTATGACCACATTCAATAACTAACCCATATTTAAAAAGGCTAGACTCTTTTGAGTCAGGCAAGCAACTTACATTAGAACATAGAGTGCATCCGCGGATATTTGTCTAGCAAGTCAAATTTCCCTGTGACATGAAACAATGACTACCATGGTTTCAGTAAGCATCACACAAAATAGCAGAGCCAGTGGAAAAATTTTAAAAAATATTTAACTGAGAAGGTACTACTTTAAATCAGAATGAGGCTATCAATGTACACAAGATTTAAAAGATATTTCTAACAACTGAACAATACATCATCATGTTTCTTATCTTGTATTTTGCAAACATATTTTTATGAATAAGAAGTTGCCCTAAATGTATAGAAACTAGTTGAATGGTCAGTATTACAAACAAAAGGCTTCACCTTCAAGAACTGATCACGAACTTGGATGCGTTTCGCTTGGTAATACATCATGTATGCATTGATTGGTTTCTTGGGAGCAGAAATATCTTTCGTCTCTGCTTTAACTTTCTTCCCCTTGGAAAGTGAGCTCTCCTTGTGAGATGATTCTAATGACTTCTTGTCATGAGTGTTAGGCATATACGCGTGTAGGATTGAAGTAGCATGGGTGAGTCCACTAGATGGCAAGGGGTGATAGGCTGGAGGCTGAGACTTGGATGTACTTGGGTATGGAGGTGGTGGAGCAACTCTGACTGGTCGCACTGGGTCGTCCTGCAACAGAGAAATGCCCATGCTACCCTCATCTATTGATAATAATCATATAATCTCCTGAGACAATAGACATGTTAAATAATGCGTCCACATATAAATATGTGGGCGCATAAAAAGCAAGCGCACACAATTAATGAAAGCAAATCCTTTGCAAACCATCAGTCTCGTTGGACTGGTTACTCAAACTTCGGTTCCAGCAACATGAGCAGAGCAAAGTCTTTCAAATGCTTCTGAGCATGACACTATAGTTCATCTCAATGCCCGGTTGCACGAAACAGTCCCAAATATGGACTCACTTAAGTTCCCTAAATCTACTGCGTATTTTGGGAAACATCGATTGCCCTTTCATGTATTGTTTTAGTTTCATTACTAAGTCAACTTTTGACTTTTGATACAAATCAAGAGTGAACTCTACGTTGAATTGTCAATAATAACACGCAGAATCTAAAAATAAAGTCACCATTTATTTTCAAAGAACTCAGTTTTTAGTTATATTAATTAGAAAATGTCATTAATCAAAGAGGAGCTCATAATAAAGGTGAAATAATAATGACATGAAATAAATATATTGCATCTGCAAGTCCAAAAGGCACAAAGACTTAGGGACCTTAGTTCAGTCCCTATTTGGGACCGTTTCATGCAACCTGACACAGGTTACCTTTCATCCATTCTTGATACTCATTCACGCAGGTGACTCGGCTGGAGCAACGCAGGTAAAAGTGCAGTGCTCAGGGACACAAGTAACGACTGCAGCAGCTCCAGACTCAACCCATGAACATACAGAGGACAGTTAGCAAAGCTTACCACGCTTCCACACGATATAATCCGACATGGAAGCGCACATGTTGAGTAAAAACGGACTCACCTCCCAGGTGACAGGCACTGGCACCTCCCTGAACTGGTCACCATGCTCATCAAGTTTTGTAGTGAGAAACCGCCGGTCTTTCTTGTACTGCTTCAAGATCTTTTTTATGTGCTGAACGCGATTCACTACTTTCTCATTTCGCTGAAACAGGAATGAATTAAAGTAAACCACACAGCAGCTTCCATGATACTTGAGTGAAAAAAAATTAATAAAAGTGTCCCACTGCGATAAACAACATGGCTTGTACTTTATAAAGTACATGACGGTGGATTGGTTAAGGTGATTGTCAAAAATGGCAAAGCCCTGTAATCACTTGGTGGCAAGTAAAATAAACAATAGGGGGCAGCACCTGAGTGATTATACAACTGACTTCAAAGATACTATGCAATTATAAAACTGATGCAAATGAATCTCATGACTCCTCCACTCTTTCAACATGTTTAATGGAAATTAAGTTGAAAATCCCAGGTGCCTGTCTAAAATACTACAAAAAAATTATGTTGGAACACATGACAATTAAAAGAGAGATTTCAACTTTTACTCCTTGCACCAACAACCATCTCTCATGAGTGTCTTATAGTAGCCGGCCTCAACAATGAGCTAGAATACACCTACAAGTGCCCTCATAGACTTTTTGGATCTGAACCCCAGCTTTTCATCACCGCAGTGAGTCTCAACCAGTCAGCCAAAGAACAACGGCTCTACAGAATTAAGCATGATATATCTTTAAATTGTGTTTGGTCAAGGTATTGTCTCAGGTGAGCATTTTATTTGCTCAGGCTAATAAACCCATCTTCCATCATAAAAAACAACTTTTAATTTAGACCACTTACTTATATGAAATTGGTCTCAAATTAGTCCTTTGACAAATCAGAGGCGACTTCAGGGCTTAAAAAGAACTACTATTTCATTATTGCATGAGACCAGGCTTTTCATGTTGGCTTGTCACGGTGTATCGTTTTGTTCCGTGAACGTGATCTCACTTGGCAAGGAATATTGAACTGTCTAGACAATACTTGCTCGCCTACAACAGATAACGTGTAGTCCTTATGCTAGATGTCGCATGTCCTTCGCAAATATGGCTACGCCCATGAGAACGTGCCATTGAACCTTTAAGGCAGCTTTAGGTCTATTTTAAGTTGTTCCACACGCATTCACATTATATTCTTCAATATTGATAAGCTCCCCGTGGTTCGCTGTTTACCTATGACTCTCAGTTCTGTTGTAGATTACCGTCATTCCATTGCAATAAAGACACTGAACCAGAAATAACCCATTAAAGTGTTTACTTAGTGTCATGTCTTTGCAGACCTAGAAATTGCTTCTCATCTCAGTAAGGAACACGTTGAGACTAATTCTAAAACGGAAAGTGGCCTAAATCAAGTTGGCTTCTTTGACCGAAGGGCAGCTTATAGCAGTGCTTTAAGGTTGGTTTCAGAGGTGTTGTAGACGTGCTTCAGGTGAATCACATGAGCCTCTGTTAGCCACTCGCTAATAAAGAATTACCTATTAGTTGAATGTTTAACACGCTTATGGCTTTTATTGCGGTTGCTGGTTCGATTCCCTGGTCAAGCAATCTCGGCAATTACTACAAAGGCAATGCCCTTCAAATGTGTTCATCGGAGCATGAAAGGTACTTACAGCTGAAATGCCAACACTTTCATCGCTAGTAAGATGAAGGTACAAACTACTGAAAAGCTTCTGTAGTAAATGGAGTATGTGGACTTGTAGGATAAGCTGCTTAGTGTGTGTGTGTGGGGGGGGGGTAGGCAACATGTAGCCCCTCGGCTGGCTGGACAGGGTCTACAACACTACCCACTGGCTTCTGTAACAATCTCATAATGTGTAGTTCAAATGGGCGCTGGCCCAAATCTGGTAACCAAATACACGGTTTTCACGTCATCAAAAATACATTTTATATTCAAAATTGTTACTTAAAAGCTCTTACTTTCTTCAGCGATCCTTTCTGGTGCTGTACATATCCTAAATGAAACATGTCTACGGGAATTAAGATGACTTTAATAGCGAAGAATTTGAAGTCCAGTGGCACTCTTTTGGTTGCCGTTAACTTTTTCATTGCAGGCGATAACCACAAAATTTTTCAATTGTGAGTTAGGCCACAACAAGCACGAGACTGCACGGAGTGAGTGGCCTGGAAAAAAGTAGCATGGGAAGATATCTAGTGGAATTTGTAAAATTTCGTGAACTGGTGAGATTTCGTGTAACTTTCTCAAAATGGCACCCCGCAAGGAAAGCTCAAGTGATCCTCGACAGATTTTCATGGATATGTTCAAATTAACTGACTAAATTATCTCCAGTCATGGTATGTGTTAATTATAACTCAATGTGTATAATTATTTGCATGTTTTATTCGATGTTTTTTGTTGTGTTTTTAAATGGGTAATTTGTTATATGGTGGTATTAGACCGGGATCCCAGAGCTTTTTTGGGCATGAAAAGGTAACCAATTTTCTTTGGCGCCACTGTGCTCTGAGGGTATCCTGATGCTTGGAAATGGCCGTCTGGCAGGTTCGCTCTGGTGGGTGTGGTCAGGGGAGCCAAGAGAATTACACTAAAAAATTGAGCTAGATCAACTTTTCTGGTAACCACTTAAAACTACCTTCAATACCTGCTACGTCATCCATTGTATCAAAATTGGTCACTGCCAGACAATTTCAGTGGTGGGGAGTACCCGCCAGACGAACATATGCAGGGTGCAAAAGTTGAGCTAGATCAATCCAAGAGGTAACTGCTTGAAACCAGTCGCAAAATATTCACCGTAAGCCCAGGTATCACGAATGAACACTGCCAGACAAATCTAGTGGTGGGTTACCCCCACCAGACATGCCCTAATACCTGAATTGAGCTAGATCAACCCATCAGGTAACCGTTTGAAACCAATTGCACGATGTTCAGCATCACTGAACATGGCACAACAGTTAGATGCCAGACAATTTCAGTGGTGGGGTG
>NMRA01000092.1:188492-213939 GCA_002633005.1 Phoronis australis
ATATGTTCGTCTGGCGGGTACTCCCCACCACTGAAATTGTCTGGCAGTGACCAATTTTGATACAATGGATGACGTAGCAGGTATTGAAGGCAGTTTTAAGTGGTTACCAGAAAAGTTGATCTAGCTCAATTTTTTAGTGTAATTCTCTTGGCTCCCCTGACCACACCCACCAGAGCGAACCTGCCAGACGGCCATTTCCAAGCATCAGGATACCCACAGAGCACTGTGGCACCAAAGAAAATTGGTTACCTTTTCATGCCCAAAAAAAGCTCTGGGATCCCGGTCTATATACTATCATCGTAAGTTATCACTTGCCTGTGTACAGCTGCGGCATCCACAACACAGCCAATCTAACCAACTGCGTGGGAGAGGGGCAGCCTAAAGTCGCAAGCAAACTCTCTCCAACTTTGTATTGGTTCTGGTAGGGTTTTCAGCATTTGTTTCCAGATGTGCAGGTATTGTGTGGAGCAGAGCCCCCACCAGGAATCTAAGAAAGTGCCTCCTTTGGGCATGGGCTCTGGAAGACAGTGACCACCGTCTCAAGCTGACCAGTAGAGACTCTAAAGCTCCTACAGGAATGTCATATGGCAGAAACTTTTCGTCAAATTACCATATGCCTCACACTGATTAAAACATCAAAGTCACGCTGTTATAAGTACCTTTTGCGCAGTAGAGGGACACCTTAGGAGGCCGTTGAAGTCTTTTATCCTTCCATTTCAAACAAATACTCCCATTATCAAACTTTTCTTCAAGCAGTCCTTTGCTTAGTTCCCAAAATCGGAAACTGGACATTTTGTCATTTTGACACAAGCACGCTCCAGTGAATATGACGCTATACCACCTGCCGCACGCAGTGTTAAAAATGGCCACTTGCCAATTTGGGCAACTGAACAAATGACCGCTCGAAGAAAAAGTGTGATTACAGGAGTATTTGCTCAATTTGGAAGGAATTAAAGACAATGACGGCCTCCCTCCTACGGCTAAGGTAGGTGTCCCTCTGAGCAAAAGATACATAACAATGTGACTTTGATTTTTAATAAGTGTGAGGCATAATTCGCTGAAAAGCTTCCAGCGTATAAAGCACAATGCGCATATAGGAGCTTCATTGTCTGTAGTTCAACTAGAGACAGTGTGCACTGTCTAGGTCTAGGGTTGTGGCTTATGCAGGGGATGTATCAAACCTGTTGCAACTGTTCACATCTTTTCTTAACGGCGAAGTACTTCTTCTGATAAGCTGTTTCCTGGAGAAACGTTTTAAATAATCTTTCATATGACTTGTACTCAGCGATTTCTGGATCGATTTCCTCTTCGTTCGTTGCCGTTGCTTCCGTTGCAACATTTGCTGAGTCTGTAAGTTTAGAATTGGAGTCGAGTTCATTTTCACTGTCAGAAGCCATTTTTTTACTCTCCACACCACAAGGAACTTCAATTTATTATATGCGACATCTTTTTTTAGAAAATTATTGACAAAGATTTGGAGAAAGTATATTTAGTAATATGTAAAGGAAAGAATTTTTGGTTTTAGATGTGTATGTGCTGTGTAACACATAATTTTTGCCTGGTGTTGAGAGTTAGCAGCAGTGTGGTTTCGCCATTTTTACGTTGTGTGCGGTGAGCAGGTAAGTTCGCAGTGTTGTTGTAAACACCGGCAAACTCTGGTAAACTAAAGATAAAAACACCCGGCAAAGCAGAAATCGTTCATTGCTTCCGAAGTAATTTTCCTTTGCCCTATCTACATCAACTGTGCTCAAGTTCTGACTGAGCCCATCTACTTGCTTGTCGCCGGTCACCGGCTTTCTGCTGAGTTCAGTCCAAGATTCCAGTGTCCAGTTGCATGAAACAGTCCCAAATAGGGGCTCAACTAAGTTCCCTAAATCTAGTGTGTATTTGTGACTTTTTGTACTCACAGGTCTATTTTTTCTATCATGTCATCTTTATTACAGTAGTTTATCAGTGTAGTGAGACGTTATTTGACCCACAGGCGTCCTCAGCTTCTGATCGTCCCCAATACACTACATATAATACTACAAGGTATGACACTTCGGACTTGAAATTCCACGGGTGCTTCACTTCAGCCGTCCATAGCAAACATAAAACTCAATAAATTTGCACAAAACAGGGGTTCAACAAACCATGAAGAATTGTTCTTTCTCCCAATACCATTCACGGTGTCCTGTTACGGCGACTTCGTAAGAAATTCGCAGTCAAAGAACAAAAATGTTCACAAAAAGCCCCCACACACGTTTCCCCTAGGCCCGTCGAGGTCAAGGACGGTTACGGAAATTGCCGGTGAGTTACGGAAGTAGCGACATCGTGACTTTACGCGACAAAGCGGCAATTTCCGTACCGTCCTTGACCTCGACGGGCCTAGGGAGAACGTGTGTGGGGTCTTTTTGTGAACATTTTTGTTCTTTGACTGCGAATTTCTTACGAAGTCGCCGTAACAGGACACCGTGAATGGTATTGGGAGAAAGAACAATTCTTCATGGTTTGTTGAACCCCTGTTTTGTGCAAATTTATTGAGTTTTATGTTTGCTATGGACGGCTGAAGTGAAGCACCCGTGGAATTTCAAGTCCGAAGTGTCATACCTTGTAGTATTATATGTAGTGTATTGGGGACGATCAGAAGCTGAGGACGCCTGTGATTTGACCTCTCTCACTGCTGCGGTGGCCTTCTGCCGCGCGCGCCCTCTGTCGGCATGCACCAATATACAAGGATCGGTATTTTGATCGTTTGCTGAAAACTGGAAGAAGATGAGCTCCTCTTTAACTAATGACATTTTCTAATAATATAACTTAAAACTGAGTGAACACGAAGAGGAACTTAATCCCTAAATTAGGGGCTTTGCGTGAGAAGATCCCTATTAATTTCAATGAAATTGAAAATTCAACGTAGAGTTTGAAGTCTTGATTTGTATCAAAAATTGACTTAGTTGTGAAACTAAAACAACATAAGGAATGACAGTCGGCGTTTTCACTAGTCCACAAATACGCAATAAATTTAGGGAACTTAGTTGAGTCCCTATTTGGGACTGTTTCCTACAACCGGGCACAGGAGTTCTCCTAGTGCCGATGTTTGTCATCCAAAGTTTATGGAAGAGTTTGCAATTTGTTTTACCTTCACTGTTTTGTACAAAAATTTAATGGTTTATTAATGACATCATTAAAAAGCACACTTTTCCTTGAATATACTAGTTTGGTTACTGATGTGAAAAAAACTGCCATTAATCCATTATTCCACTGTTAAATTGTAGGGGGATCATACATGCATCGAGTTTGAGTACCATGAAAAAGGCATGAAATAGAACGCAATCTGTTAGCGAGTTTCTTTTTTCGTTGATTCTTCAATCCACTGTTCTTTTTTCACAATTTGTGCACAGTTCACAACAAACTATCAGAAGTGGTTGTTCTTTGTTAGCTCTTTTGTTTTATTATCAGCAAACGGAAATTCTGAGAAAATTTATGTTTTAGAAAAGTTATCAATGTCACCATCTCCATCAAATGTCATGTTATGAAACCAGCAAGTGCTATGTGTGTAGACAGGTGGAACTAGTTGTCAGACCCACAAACCATAGCTAAATTTGAACTGAAGAAAAGTTGTCCTACCAATAGTAAACATATGTCCTAACATGCTGCGAGTTGAAACATAAAGCATTGTTTTTTAATGTAGTGCCAAAATTCAACTACGACTTGTGCGAACTGGTTGCAAAGAACACGAGTAGTATTTTGAAAATGTCTTATGCCTTGTGTCTATTCTTACTGCAGAAGATGCCGTGGACTGAGCACAAGGCCCCCGATGGCCGGACGTACTACTACAACTCGGACACTAAACTGTCCAGTTGGGAAAAGCCGGAAGAATTGAAGACACCAGCTGAAGTAAGTTTCACCCAAACTTGTACAAGTGTCTCAGTATTTAAGACTTTCAACCTTCATTTGTCACAAGCAACTTTTAGTTTTTCTGAGCGCAATTGTTTTTTTTTCACGCTCTACAATTCTTTTCTTGCAAACCACAGTTCTTTTTTCAAACATCATGGTGCTTTTCTTGTGGAGATCATTATTGCTTGGTGTAGTGAGATCACCCGTTAGGTTTGTGAGGGAGGGGAAGAAGACTGCCACACTGGCGCGCAACTCTCTACCATGTAGGGAGCCTTAAAGCTACTGCCTTGAATTTTTGGTAAAAGATGAATGGAGTTGATTAAGATGAAATGCGATTTCTTTCATCTGCAGCCACTTCACGCTTCTTTGCTCAACAGAGTTAATTTGACGGCACGATGACCACAAAGAATTGTAGAAGTGCTATGAGATTCCACTGCTTCAAATTTCCGTTCACATCACCCATGACGTGCTGTAGGTGGCGGTGAATGTTGTCCGCCAAATATTCTATTTGCCATCTATCAACACACTTCGTTTCAATACGTTGTCAATATATTTGAAAACGGTTGTTTGATTTTCTAGGTTATGCTCTCCAAGTGCCCGTGGAAAGAGCACAAGTCTGATACGGGTAAAGTTTATTTCCATAATTCACAGACGAAGGAGTCAAGATGGACAAAGCCCAAAGAACTTGAGGATATCGAAGGTACGGGTTACGCTACCATCTTGGGTTATGTTTGTATGGGGCTCATATCATGACATAAGTTGAAGATACTTTGATCCTAGCTTTTATTTAGGCCACTTGCCGTAACTGGTCTGGGATGAACTGAGACCAGGTCGACAAGATGCGGGGTGTTCCATCGAAACATGAACCCTGACATAAAACAGATATCCCGGAATCAAAAACAGACTGCGGCACCTTCAAAACAACTAACCAGCCCGAAAAACACGAACCCTGACCTTTAAAGCAGGAATCCCGGGGATTGGACAGGAAACCCGGACATTTTTTTTTTTGTTCCTGGGTTTCCTGTCCTGAAGGTACGGGAGTCTGTTTTCGAATGCGGGGTATCTGTTTTACACCAGGTTTCCTGTTTCGATGGAACACCCTGAGATGGCTTGATCTGGTTTGCCAATCTATGCACTGAGCATTTCCACCGCGTAATTATCAAAGTGGTTGACATAATACAGACTATTAAATTAACTATGCAGTCCAAATATTATTTAATAGTAAACTCTGACATTTTTGACATAAACCAATGTGGATGATGGTACAATTCACTTGTTTAATTTTTCGTAAGATGAGTGCTTGTCCTTAAACTATTACAGGCTGCTTTATGATATATGCCCAACAGATGGGGGTGAAGTTCAGGTGTTGCAAAGACATCTGTCTTGACATGCCACAAAATAGTTTTATTTTGGCGACAGCCATCGTCTCTGATAGATGGACAGTCTCCATGTGGGAAAATCAGTTTTGCTAAGTGTGCCCTAATTAGTGTGTGTTGATGGATAAATTCTTTAAATGTCCTGAGCACTTATGTTTTCTTATTAAATTTTGTTGTAGCCCTGATTCGAAACCAAGCAAACCCGCCCCCTGTTGTCAGGTATGTATGGGTACATAGCAGAATACACCATAATGACCTCAGTCTGCAGGAGTTTGATGTTGTTATTGAAACGGCAATATGTGTGAATTGGTTTATTGGATTGTAAATGATTCCAAGTTTTAGTTTATAGTCACCAAATTCTCATTATATGGGAATTTCTCATCAAAAACATTAAAAAGTAAAATTTGAAATAAGTCAACCAAGATATGATGTATCTCAGAGTCATTCTGGGTTACTATTAAATTTTCTGTTTCCGAGTTAATAGAGTGCCATAATCGTACATTCTTTATTTTTAACTGTTGTAAATCTGTTCTGCAACCAGTGCTTGGGTCAGTGGGCAAATACGTTATGGAAAATATGGGTTTGAATATTAATGACTAAATGTGGAGGTTTATCTTTGTCATGTTCAAGCAACTACACAAATATTAAAGTAATATCGAGCACTATTTTGTTATTGGACTTATATCTCTGACCGTCCCATTTCACACAATGTGTGAAATGTTTTGATTTAATTTTGTAAACCCCACAAAAATTGTGTCATGAAATGTGGCTATATTGTCACAGTGGTCAGAATGGGGCTCTTGGGTGTTAAGTTTGACTCAACACCCATGAACTTGATAAACCATTTCATTCTTATTTTACCTGTCTTTGAAATTGACCATTTTTAACCCACGGATGTAGCACTCAATATAACTTTAGATAATAAACTGGGTCATCCCATTGTACCATCTGATGACATGATATCAAGTTCATTCGGTCTTCATCAACAATTTTCACTTGTGCTTCCTTTGTTCCAGAAGCACAATTAAAGTTCGTGTTTATTGTGGTCTATTTCAAAAGTTACTTGTTTTTGGACATCGAAAATCGCCAAAACTGGGTATATTGGGAGTTTAACTTATAATTGGTATGAGTTGACGCACATATTCTGTTGCAGGCCGTCTCAACCAGTCTTACCCAGCGCTCCTGCGGAAGCTCCGCCTGTGGCCAAGAAGTCTCAGCCATCAGCCATCGAGGCCGCTATGCAAGCTACTTTGGCTTCCATTGCTCTACCACCTCCAGCAGCCTCCATTCCGATCCCACCACAAAAGCCTGATGTTGTCATTGATGAGAGGTACGATTAAGTGAAGGATTAGACAGTCTGATTATACATACCACTCTTGTTAGTAATTTGTCTATCACGTCACATGTTCCCAAGTATTTTTGTGATTGGTCCTTTCATCAGTCCTGCCTTGTGTTGATGGCTTTTGATTGGTCAGTCATGTTACACTATGTTTGTCACTTGTGTTGTGATTGGTCTATTATCATGCCAGATGATATTTACAGCTCTGGTGACTGGTCAGTCTTGTCACATGTTTACAGCTCTTGTTTCGATTAGTCATTTGTGTCTCAATGTCTTTGCAAATGTTTACTTGATTGGTCAGTCGTGTTGCACTATGTTTCCAGCTCTTCTAGTGATGAGGAACAGGTGCAGGAAACCTATGTATTCAAAACAAAGAAAGAAGCCCAAGAAGCCTTCAAAACATTGCTTAAAGAAAAGGTATGACCATGAATTGAATGCAGACATGCCAATCTGTACAGTGATGGTTTATTTTCAGCTGAAATCAAATGAAGACAATTTGCTGTATTGCGCATGCTTGTATTTGCTCAAAGTGTTCGTTGGTCAATAATTGCCATGTTGTCATTTTAAACATAATCTTACATTTAGCCTAGTGTGTGTGTGCCGAGCAAAAGGCTTCTGACACCTAGCACTTAGTTTGGCGTGTTTGGATTCACCTAATGACCTTTGACCCATGTACCCAACTGCATACTAGTTATGAATCTATTGTAGGGTGCCAGTGGGGTCCCCAAATGTAATTGGCCATCTTAAACTGTCCTGCGGTTGGGGTTTTGCTTACTGGATATGTTTTCCACACCATTTAGCTCTTGCTGTGTGATGCAACTCTACGCTCAACAGCTTATTTTTTCAAACTGCATTGTTAAAGCAGATGAAACCTGTGCTTTCTGTCAAAAAAGCTAAAGTTGATCTTGTGTTCCTTACTCAGTTTAGAAGTGATCTCTGTGCCTTCAGACCAGAATTAATAAAGCTTCAGTTTGTGCTGTGACCTCATGTTATGTAAGCTCAGTGTCAACAAATAATCTGCTGCTGTCATTTATTTCCAAGCCCAGAAATCACCTCCAGTTTGACAAAGAGACAATTTGAAAATGGTGAATGACCTAAATCTTAGACATGATAGAAAGCACGAGTTTAATCCGTTTTAAACTTTCTTTTCATTTTTAATTTTAATTGAGGATCTCCTCAGGATGTCTTTTAACCTTTGTGTTTGACTTCATGTTTGGTATCCGAGTTAAGCAAAAAGCAGATTGTTCCAGATTGAAGTGCAGGTGGAAATGGAACGCTCTTTTCTGTTCTGACATTGTGAAACAATGAATAATTACAAAAATTATAGGACAATGTAAGCTTCTTCTTTGTTTGCTGAACATTCTTTATGCTGGTCATGGAGCTTATGTCAATGGATTGGATTGGTTTCCAGGAAGTGCCTAGTGCTGCCACCTGGGAAAGTGCCATGAAGCTTATCATTAATGACCCGAGGTATGGTGCACTGAAGCACCTGAATGAAAAGAAACAAGCGTTTAATGCCTACAAGACACAGCGTGCCAAGGAAGAAAAGGTAGTCATATTTAATAACCCGCATGTCCTGGTTCAAAACACATCGTATTTTGTAATAAATAATCAAGTTGTTCATTACGTGGTGATAATGCAAGTTTGCTCATGGCATCAAACGTCTGTCTGTCTAGTTAAGGGCCATTCTTAACCAATGATGCTAAGTGGATACGTTCTGTATTGCAATGTTGTGTTCTCTTCTGTTATTAGTAGTGTTATTATTACTACAGTTGTGAAACACTTAAAATGCAAGCTTTTCAACAGTCTAGCTTCGGTGAATTGAACTGTGTCTGTCACCTCTCATAGTTGCAATTTGCACTCCGGGTTCAAGCGACGCTAGTTTTGAAGTTGTGCACAGGCAGTGGTTGTCACAGTTTGAGCTGTCGTGAACAGCGGCAGTACAAGACAAAAGTAATTAGACAAAATACAGTACAAGACAAAAGTAATCAGACAAAACACAGTGCAAGACAAAAGTAATCACTACAGACAAAATAAAGTATAAGACAAAAGTAATCAGACAAAATACAGTGTAAAACAAAAGTAATCAGACAAAATACAGTACAAGACAAAAGTAATCATACAAAATACCATTTTCCCGCCATGGTTGCTTATTCTGTTAACACCAAAGATGACTGGTAATAGCTATTAGGGCAGCAAAATTCTAATAACAGAATGATGATGAACTCCACTTCTGCCCAATAGTCATGATGGGGGAATTCTGGGTCATTTTGTATGAATACTTTTTTGTTTTGTGCTGTACTTCATTTGTAAATATTAGCTCTTTGTGTGCAGTCTTTTTTGAGATTGAGGCTGGAAAGAGTCCCCAGCTGACTGACACACACACAGACAGACAGACACACACAGCTGGTCACTCAGTTGCTTTAGTATTACAGATTGTAAACCATTCAACTTAAAAGTTGAATAAAACGAAAGTGAGAAGATAAAATTCCAATAGCCAGGATCTTTAAACACTGCGGCCAGAGGTCATATCTTGTGGCCAGACCCCAAAACACTGCTGGCTGGACCTCGGATCCCAATGATTATATTTTAAGCATTACGTCCAAAGATAACATACTAGTGTCATTGTCTGGTAACCAATGAACTTACTACTTGCTGTCATTCTAAATGTAACTGAAACAATTGCAGGAAGGAAATCGTCTAAAGGCAAAGCAGGCTAAAGACGATCTCGAAGACTTTCTACTGCACACGGACAAAATCAACTCTACAGTGAAATACAGGTTTGAGACTTGGTCAATGTACTGTGGAAATGTCTGCAGATTGTCATTTGTCTTAACAGTTGGAATTTTTTATGCGCCAATATCAAAGTTTTTAATTGGGTGTATGTTTTCTTGCCCTCTTACTGTATAAAATTGTACAAATCCGTTGAATGCTGGTGCTAAATATATTTCGTTGGATATGAAGGGTTTTTGTCAGTAACAAAGAGATACCGTTGGGTTAACCGTGGTGAGATATTATGAACAGTAGCTTGGGTGTAACGTGTAGCTGCAGTCATGCATTGTGCTTATTTCAAAGCAATTTAATCTATTTTTTTCGGGGCTCCTACCTTTCGGAGCAGTTTCAATGAAATCTGTCACTTGTTTTAAAAATGTTGAATATCACTTAGTTGGTAAATTTGTTTACAGTCGTTTCAAATAAAGCCTGTGTAATCAGTCGGAAAATCACAATGTTTTCCAGTAAGAATCTTTTGGAGACATCAGTATTCATTCCGTACAAATGTGTAATTTTCGGCAACGGGCCACTGTTTGTTGGCATCTAGTGATCATGCCTGCAGCATGCTATAATTCATATATTGGTGCAACAAAAACGGTTTCATTGGCACTCCGCATCTCTATGACTTCACCACATCTGCATAAATACGTTTGAATATTCTCAGTGCGAACAAGTTACTGTGTGCGAACTTGATGTCTCCAGTATGCATTTGTTCCAAATACTCTTTACTTAGAGTGTAGCCTTTACAATCGTTCTTTTTGTTCATTATAGAAAAGCAGAGACATTGTTTGCAGACGATGAGGTGTGGACTAACGTTTCTGAGCGTGATCGTAAAGATCTGTACGAGGACGTCATGCATATTTTGGCCAAGAGAGAAAAGGTGTGTTTAGTTGGTGTTATACAGAACATTGAACACAGATTGTATGTTATTCCATCAAGGGAGAAAAGGTGTTTATTTGGTGTTATACAAAACATTTAACACAGGTTGTATGATATTCCGTCAAGATTTAGTCATTGGAGGGTTTAACATCTTTCAAATATTGTATGTGCACTTCTAAGTTTGGATAAGATGCCTCCTATAAATCTGTTACTGTAGTTGACTGGTGGTTCCGATGGCTCAGAGGAGTAGAGCATCTGCACGGTTATAAAGTCTTGGGTTCAAGGCCCTGTCAGACAAAGATCTTTTCAGAATTGTGTATAGGTCATGTGATGGGACCAACATACAACGTGTAAGACAACTAATAATTCTTACCATGCAATGCATTGTAACTTTATGCAATTTTAGTATAAACAAATTGTTTAGTATGACATCATTTTGACATTTTGGACCCAGTCAAATAAAATTAAAATGCTAAAATCTACAATACTAATAATGAGGGCAGATTTACGCATTGTTGTAAATTACTGAAGGAGTTGAACATTATTTCCTGGCTATGAACCTAATCAATCTTTACTCCTTCTCAGCTCACAGAAAGCATACAGTGGATGCAACTGTTGTTGAAGCACACCATTTCTCCAAATAAATATTAATTTTGAAAATATTTCAAGTGCTAAATTTCCCTCGTGGTTACCTGAATCGGGGAAAAATCCAACACCAGCTAAAATTTTGAAAATGTGATATGGCTGCATTCCAATTCCTATTTGTCTGAGTGTCCAGATGGCGACATAATACTGCCAGACACATCATCACTAAACAACCGAATAGACTCGTCGCTTGTTCATTGTGTTTAGTCCTTGTTTTGATTGTGGTAACTTTTGTTGTTTCTTTTTAAGGAAGAGGCGAAGACCTTGAGAAAGAGGAACAAGGAGATGTTCAATGAGATCTTGGACAGTATGCCAAATTTGAACTTCAAAACAACGTGGTCTGAAGCTCAGCAAATGCTTCTCGACAATCCATCGTTTACTGAAGACGACAATTTACTTAGTAAGTTTAGTGATTTGGCCAAAAAAAAGCGTTGTTGGTTCTGCTCTGCACTCATTTTAAGACCTGCATTTAACGACTAAAGAAAAAACAAAACAAAAACCACCAACCCACATCAATTTCAGCCAGTCTCTTGTTGTTTTGAAAATCTGCACTAAGGCACATAAGCACGGTTAAGCAAGGTTTGAAATGCCATGATTTGCCAAGCGGTGAGTGAAAATCAAAACAGATCTTGCATCATTTCTGCTCGTCTTGGATGTTTTTTTGAAAAAGTGAACAGCACCACTATCTCGAATTTCAGAAAAAAAGCAACTACATGTTTTAAGCCTCAAACAGATGGGCTTTGCTTGGTCTAGGGATTCTCTTGTAGACTTTTTTGTGAGTATTAAGTGATGCACAGGTTCCCTGAGACAGTGAGCCTATTTAAACACAAGTGCAGACCTTGTGAACTCGGTCATATTGGGACACTTCGGGGAAGCAAAGAAAATTGACTTGATTTCAAAAATATAGATGCATGATTGCAAACAGCTGATCAGTAATTTGGGTATCTGGGGCACGTACCAAACCTCCCATGTGCTTGTCGGAGTGGATGTGCTGAAATGGTGGAATACTAATAGTGTATACAGGCACTTAAAAACCCGCAAATATGAATGCCGTGCTTAGTTAAAAGTTTGATGTTTCAGACATGGACAAGGAAGATGCGTTGATCTGCTTTGAGGAGCACATCCGCATGTTGGAACACGATTATGACGATGAGAAGGAACAAGAACGCAGGATGTTGAAACGGAGGCAGCGAAAGAATAGAGAAGCGTTTGTGGTAATTTAGTGTCTCTGTTATTGTCAAAAGCATTTGGTTGCCGTTGAAGAATTTGTGCACTGTGACCAGCTCCATTTGTACAATGTATGATCGCGTATTATGAACTGATTTTCATAATGTTTAGAATCCATGATGATCAACTTTTTGGCGTTCCTTTTGGAGAATAGTGTAGCTATGGAAACCATGTTACACCAATATTTGTGTAGATTGAAGTTCTGAATCTAGTAGGGTTTTAACATTATGGAGACTGTCAGAAAGTCTATATAGTGAGCCAAATATCAGCAAAACTGTTGTCAAAGTTAAACCCAATAGCGGTACATTTTTATCAGAAAAAACAAAGCCTGGGGAATCTGTTTTTACTTTTTACTAATCTAGCATTAATGGGGTCACCTGAACGAAGTCTTTTGATGAAATTAAACAAAAAAGAACCTATTACTTCCAGAGCAAACCAAAGTTTCAATTAGGCGACCAAATTTCTTTGATGTGAATGCTCAAAGTGAAATCTCAGAAACATTGTTACAGGTAAAGAAATTCAATCTCATTCATTGATTGCTCTTCATGCAAAACTGAAACACATTATTTGTGTTCTGATGAACAATGCATAAAGCACAGTAACCGAAACTTTCGTATGAATCTGGTTTTGCTGTTTCTGAGATATCATGATCCCAAGTTAGCCAAATTTGGATATTTTTCTAGGATCTCGCATAACCTTGGTAAAGGGCATATTTGGTATAACAGGGAAAAAATGTATGATATGATAATTAGAATTCATATAAATAGAGAAAAGTACTGGAGCGCAAATGCTGACTCTGATGGCATGGTGTACAATACCGCTCATATTGAGTAATGATAATTCGAATGTTTATTGTAACATAATACAGTTGGTGTCCCGACGTGTAATTTCAGGTGCTGCTGGATGAACTTCATGAGGACCAGAAGCTCAATTCTCTCTCGCTGTGGATGGACTTGTATAGTTTGATTAGTCAGGACAGTCGGTTTAACAACATGTTAGGACAACCTGGTTAGTGCGTGTTTGTTGAACGAGAGGCTAGGGAGATGTACCATGTACCATCACTAGAAATGATAATGATTCTGTTACTTCCTTCATTTAGTGTTGCTGAATAATGGTAAATTTTCATCATGATTGAGAAAACATTGTGGTGGAATAGTGAAATTCTTCTAGTATGTAATTTCTCAAAAAAGTAAAAAGAGGACAATTTTACTTCATTTGTATTGTATAGCTCTCATCTGACAATTAAAACATGGTTTAGTTCTTAACATTTGTACCAAAATGTAAGTTTTTTGAAATGAAATAGTATCAACTCTGGCATTTATTTTCATTCGAATAACCTTTACCGCAGTATTGTTATACATGTAAATTGCAATTATTCTTTTCAAGTTTTTATCAGTTAAACTGCCATACATCTGTCTTCTGTCAAAGAAATTAAGTTTTCCATTAGAGCACTAGGCCCAATTTGTTTCTCATTCAACTGAGAAGTGATTCCTTTGTTTGAAAAGACATGACGCTTGATAATTACTTGAGATTGCACTCAGTGCTTAAAATAACCAGCTCTGATCTGAAAAGTCATGTTATTGAGCTTGGTCTCGAGCACGCATGAGGTGTCAGTTCTCATGCAACGTCTGACATGAGTGAGGAATGAGTTAAGACAGGATTTATAAAAGTATTAAAAAGTGGTTTAAAGCAGAAGTTGCAAGTAGTGTATCCCGTTCAACCTGCCATCTTTTAATCACATCACGTGACCTCATGAATATTCATGAGGTCACAGGATAAACTACATGCAACATATTCCACGCCTCACTGAAAAAGGTGATATTTACACAAAGCAAAAGTTGTTTTTTTATGCAACTGGAAGGTATATTTGTAGCTTCATTAAAATCAAGTTTGATGGTTTTTGAGTTTCAGTTTGTAAATAAGGAAAATTTTCTTCCTGCTTTCCAGGCTCAACACCTCTTGATCTGTTCAAGTTTTATGTCAACGATCTGAAAGCACGTTTCCATGATGAGAAAAAAATTATTAAAGACATATTAAGGGTAAGTAAACATATGCATTCAGAAAACTGCATTCAAAAGCACTGTCCTCAACTTGACGGAGTATTATTGGTTATCAACTAGCTGTGGATGTCCAAATCATATATTACATTAAGACTGTAAAATGTAAACTCGTTTGTTTTAATGTACCTTGTGAAAATTGTGTTATTTATGTTCAGACTGTTAATGTAGGTACACTAATAAAATAAAAGTTCTACTGAAAACATTTATCAGAAGGGGTTCTTGGCATTTTGTTACTATTACTGCCTAATTTTCAAAATAAAAAAAAAATCAATTTTGGCTCAAATATCGTCATCCCAAATTTTAGAGACTGTCCCAAACTGGAGAATATTTACTGTATTTCAAATCCGACTGCTGTTATCCTAGGAGAAAGGTTTTCTGATAGACATCACGACGACGTACGAAGACTTCTCATCCACAGTGATGAGTCATGACAGCGGAAGCAAATTAGATACAGGAAACATCAAGCTCACATATAATAGTGTAAGTAGTTAGCTACAGATTACTAGTAAGAACACCTTGTTTGATAGAATATTGGACAGCTAGCGGTCCGTTGTTTCAAATTTTATACTCCTGCAGTGCTCGACACTCAGCTTGACGCCAAGTCAGATTTGGTTCATTTTGTTGGCGGCAAAAATGACTTGAAATAACTATTATGGCGTCAACATTTTAATTTAAGAATGTTTTGATTTTCTTGTTAATTCCATTTCATTCTCAGTTATCAGGGGAGACTACTCCAGTGATGAATTCGACTTCCTCTCGGTTCTCATGTTAGAGGATTTGGGCTCATTTTTTCTGAATATTTTCGTTTGTACTGAATGCGTATCATCTTTGACACGATTGTGCTGACATCATGGGTAATAGTGGGATATATTAACGTGCCCGCATTTTGAGAACCAGTTATCTTCACTGAATAACAAGCACCAAACTGGTTCTCAAAATGTGGCCATGTTACATCCAACTATTGCCGACTTCGTGATCAGTATCTGGCATCAGACTCCTTGCTGGTTATTATTTTTCAAATGTCTTTGCAAACATTTTTGAAGGTTCGCACACTTGAAAGAGCGTTTTTCATTTTGCTCCTGTGCCCGCATATCCTATTCCGTGTTCCGAGAAATCCTAAGGTCCCGTTTGTCACGTTGTACGCTAATTTTTCAGTTAATGGAAAAAGCTGAAGCACGGGAAAAGGAGAGACTGAAGGAGGAATCCAGAAAGGTTGATATCTGTCTTCACCAAAGTTTTAAAGTTTTTAGTTGGAAATTTGCTTGACAGCATCCTTCAGAAATCGAGCTTTTTGTAATACCTATATAATCTTTATTTTAGAGATTTTTTGTGTGGAACAGTTAGTAACATTTGTAAGTTTATATAAAATTGTGAATGGTATGGAGTTTATCTGGCGCATCCTGTGTTTAAATTTGTCTTCACACTTTCGATTTGTTTTAGTTTGAACTTGGTGATTTTAACTTGACCTAGTTATAGCATTGCTGGTTTTTTGTGCTACTATAGACAAAAAGCATGTAATCCACGTCTCCTTGTAAATAATTGGCGGTTTGTTCCAGCAACCTGTGAGCTTTATATTTGTGCTTGAGTGAATCTGATCCAGTCTAATCTATTCTATTATAGTTGCGTAAACTGGAAGTCAACTTTAAGACAATGTTGAAAAGCTCTGGCATTGATAACACTTGCACCTGGGAGCAGGTATGTATACTTCAAATATGTTCCATCGAACACAATCTTTAACCTTGGCTAGAAGAGAGACCTTGTAATTAAGGCGTACCCCTCCCCCTCACACACATGCCACCCATCTCTGGCACGGGTTATGCACTGCGTTTGCCAGATTCATTACAAATTTAAAGCGACTCAAGTCAAATTTCAATGACAAGATTATGAGCCTAAGATATCTGAAGAACTGAAAAAATAATCTGACTAAGTACCTGTATAGATTATAATCTATTTCTGGTATTGTGTACACTTTTAGCAATTCAGATCGACGAAGTTTGACTCGACCGACTTTGGCATGTCAGAGCACTCGTGATTGGATAGTGTTTTATAATTGTAAATCACTTGCTCTTGTCTGCCCAGTACCCAAACAATAGTTCTTGCTACCACTGGTTTCGGTAAGACCTTCTGTCAGTCAGAGATGTCATCATTCGAAAGATCACTGAGTGAATTTCACGCATGGTAAACTATTGCACTAAATTGCTGTCTGATTGGGATTTTATTGCCATGGTTAGGTCCTGCTTGTGACCCAGGTACTAGTCAATGGAAAATGTATCGCATATGGAGGAAATGATGAATAACATAATGTCAAAGTCTGCTTGTTTATTGTTTTTAAATTAAAACAAACTTTTCTTATTTATCCAATTGGATAACTAGGGGATGCAAACTTGTTGTTTTGCCCAGCTGTTGTGTTTGTCCAATGGGAACATGTCTAACTACTGCCTGACATGGATCTGCTAGGTGCTGCAATCATTGTGAGTAACTGTGTTCAAGATATTGCAAACAGCGCCCCCTTTAAGCATTCTGCATCAACACCACTTCTTTTATGTTTCAGAGCAAACCAAAAATTGAGCAGGACCCTGCGTTTACGGCAATAACACTTGAAGCAGACAGAATACGGCTGTTCAACGAGTACATTGCCATGTATGAAGAGGCGTGTATGCATCTCCATAAACGACATTCTCGCAAGTCAAAAAAGCACAGGAGCAAGCGATCACGCTCAGATTCGGTACGTGTGTTTTCTTTTTCGTATTATTTGTTAGGTTTGGTTAAAACAGGATTGCTAGGCGATGGGCTTTTCTAGCTAAGAATTTAATATGTTAAGAACTGATCAATCTATGTACTTTCCAAGCAGAGAATTTAGTACACAAGTTTCTTAATCAGGCCCCGAGTAAAGTTATGTTATGAACGCATAACCATAAAGAGAACTTTGTTTTGCATTCCTGGTATGGAAATTGATTTACACATCTTCCATGTTTATGACTTGTGCCTTTCAAAGTTACAAGTGATCTGAATACTGAGCTGCCTGTAAATAGACCTGCGATCAATTCTCTTTTTTTTAATGGCATGACTTCTAGTTGGAAAGTGCCACATGGCAATTTTATTTCATTCAGTTTCAATGCTCACTAGACAAATTTATGCTGGGTGTAGGACTCATTGATTTTTGGAGCAACGAATACCCTGCGTATGTCTTATTACTAGTCCTGAAAATGTGGCCAAAGACTTTTATATTTATGTCATTGTTGGCTAGACATGTTCAGACCATCATTCTTGTTACAGAGGTCTGAGAATGAGTCTGGAGATGAATCACGGCACAGCCGGTCAAAGAAGAAGAAAAGGTCACGCTCGAGGTCACCGTCAGCAAACCGTGCAGGATCTGTAGACTCTGGTGAGTAAAGGGCATTCTCATTATCTGCATCCCATAAATACGTTTGTTTTATAGCTAATAAGCTGCATTTCATTTCTCGTACATTGCAATTTGGTACTGAAAAACTTGTTGCTTGTCTCACGGACGACAGTGCGATATTATGTTTAGAAGTAGTGCAGATAGATCTCTCGTTCATGAGGAAGGAAAGGCGTTTGCCGTAAGACCACAGTTGTGGTGTATGAGAAGAGAAATAGAGTTTATCAGAAAAGAATTGCATTCGTGACAAAAGAAGGCTGTCCATGAGGGAGAAAGATTGTCTAACCTGTGTGTGACATCGCCTGAATTTTTTAAAGCTGCAATGTGCTCCGCGCCTTCTGTCTAAGAAACTATAACTTATGATTTAGACCACATTCTGAGCTTTGCTTAGCATTGACATTTCATTAGTTGAGACCGTGGTAGGCGCATAAAATGACCTGACGTTGTCACCTGGACTTGAGCAATAGTGAACTTTTTGCTATCCCTGAAATCACCTTTAATCTGAGTAAGGAACAGCTTGAGGCCAGTTTTGTATCAGCAGGTCACCTAAATTAAAAGTTGATTTTTAACGGAAATGTACAGCTTTAAANGTGGCCAAAGACTTTTATATTTATGTCATTGTTGGCTAGACATGTTCAGACCATCATTCTTGTTACAGAGGTCTGAGAATGAGTCTGGAGATGAATCACGGCACAGCCGGTCAAGGAAGAAGAAAAGGTCACGCTCGAGGTCACCGTCAGCAAACCGTGCAGGATCTGTAGACTCTGGTGAGTAAAGGGCATTCTCATTATCTGCATCCCATAAATACGTTTGTTTTATAGCTAATAAGCTGTATTTCGTTTCTCATACATTGCAATTTGGTACTAAAAAACGTGTTGCTTGTCTCACAGACGACAGTGCGATATTATGTTTAGAAGTAGTGCAGATAGATCTCTCGTTCATGAGGAAGGAAAGGCGTTTGCCGTAAGACCACAGTTGTGGTGTATGAGAAGAGAAATAGAGTTTATCAGAAAAGAACTGCATTCGTGACAAAAGAAGGCTGTCCATGAGGGAGAAAGATTGTCTAACCTGTGTGTGACATCGCCTGAATTTTTTAAAGCTGCAATGTGCTCTGCGCATTCTGTCTAAGAAACTATAACTTATGATTTAGACCACATTCTGAGCTTTGCTTAGCACTGACATTTCATTAGTTGAGACCGTGGTTGGCGCATAAAATGACCTGACTTTGTCATCGGGACTTGAGCAATAGTGAACTTTTTGCTATCCCTGAAATCACCTTTAATCTGAGTAAGGAACAGCTTGAGGCCAGTTTTGTATCAGCAGGTCACCTAAATTAAAAGTTGATTTTTAACGGAAATGTATAGCTTTAAAAGTGTTGCATTGGTGATGTAGCCGAAAGTGTTCTGACAAAATTACCCAGAATTCCCAAATCATATAGAAGCTGAATTCATCGTCAGAGTAGTCTCCCCTGATGACCGAGAACGAAGGGGAGTTAACATGGAAGTTAGTATTGGTTAAGCCATTCTGTGGTTAGAATTTTACCCCCATAACAGTTGTTACCAGTCATTTTTGCTGTTGACAGAATGAGTCGTAATGACGAGGAAATGGAATTTTGTCCGATTTCTTTTGTCTTGCACCATAGCGTTGTTGGCTCCTCATGTCGAAGACTTCTCTTTGTACTTTCAGTATACACCTTGGTCCAATGTAGAGTGTGGAGAGTTCTTGTGTTAGACTGTTTATTGTATTAGCCTTCCCAACTTGGATTTTTTAAGACATACGTCTATATTTATCAAGAATGCCTCATCTGATGAATGAATAGGGTTATTTCATAACGAATGATTCAATTTGCTCAATTCTGTTCATGCTCAGCTGAAGAAGACAGGTCAGAGTCTAAACATAAAAAGCACAAGAAAAAGTCCAAGAAGAAGAAGCATATGTCGAGATCTGTAAGTATAATATGATTGTGTTTAACGTGTGTTAAACATGTGTCAAGATGTGTTAGTAAAGCGTGTTTAACATGTGTTTATGAATCATTGTGTTTAACATGTGTTTATGAATCATTGTGTTTAACATGTGTTTATGAATCATTGTGTTTAACATGTGTTTATGAATCATTGTGTTTAACATGTGTTTATGAATCATTGTGTTTAACATGTGTTTATGAATCATTGTGTTTAACATGTGTTTATGAATCATTGTGTTTAACATGTGTTTATGAATCATTGTGTTTAACATGTGTTTATGAATCATTGTGTTTAACATGTGTTTATGAATCATTGTGTTTAACATGTGTTTNATTTTCCATCCCATGTTTTCAAGTGGTATAATTTGTTCACCACTTCCCAATCCTGTCCTCATTTTCCATCCCATGTTTTCAAGTGGTAAAATTTGTTCACCACTTCCCAATCCTGTCCTCATTTTCCATCCCATGTTTTCAAGTGGTATAATTTGCTCACCTCTTCCCAATCCTGTCTGTTTTCCATCCCATGTTGTCAAGTGGTATAATTTTTTCACTTCCCAATTCTTAATTTATTTTTCTTCGCATGTTTTCGAGTGGTATAATTTGTTCACCACTTCCCAAGCCCATCATAATTTTCTATCACGTTTTCAAGTAGCCTAGTTTTTGCGCTACTTTCTGATTGCATGTCGACTTAACATGGCTTGCTATTCTGTGTCTTCAAGTGGTAAAAACTTATTTCTGACTCAGCGTTAGGTCCACACTAAGTCTTGGTCCGTTTTCTTTCTCATTTGTGCAGGTTTCATTTATAAAGAAATATTCAGTTGGTATCTCTCAAAATATTGTTCAATATTTAGTACTGTGACCTTGTTTGGCGATATTTTTGCTCACAAAATGCACTTTGTTATTGAAGCCTTCACCAAGTGATGAAGAGAGAAAAAAGTCGAGCAAGCGTTCCAAATCGTCAAGAGACAAGGTAATTCACGTGTATTGCCGTCTTGTCTTATTGATGATAAACTGAACATAACTCACACACGCACGCACGCACACACACACACACACACACACACACTTACGTTAGATCACTTGAGTATGATATGGAATTTGTTAAAGCTGCAATTTTCCTGTTTAACTAGCTCAAAAACGAAACCAAAGAGGCTTTTTATTCTCATAAAATTGTTCTCGTAATATTTCTTACCGTGGCAAGATTACATTTCTGTAACCAGTTCAAGTCATGTGTATTGCATATATGTACTGTTTTTGAATTCACAAATTTAGGCTTTGTCAACCTCAGTGTGCTGGTTCATGTTTTCTTTAGTCACTGATGGTTTCTATGTTGTTGGTAACGGAAATGGAATCTTCTCACGGTAAGAAATATTACGAGACCGATTTATGTAGAGTAAAAGACTTAATTTGATTTTCTTTGTATAACCAGCTAATCAGGGCGAAATGCATCTTTAATTGGTTATTGTAGATTGAACTTCCATGTTTAATTTATTCTGAGCACTGGACATGGCTGTATGCTTAAATTGCAACAGTGACTAACGGTTGAATTTATGAAGTGATGGGCAAAGTTGTATCACGCCTATTATTATGCTCACAGTGCTTTGACCGGAGTCATAATTAGTGCTGCCATCTCCGTCTTATAATTGATATCTCCATTCAAAACACCAGTTCACTATCATAACACCTCGGCCATTTCCCGGTGGGAAATACACCTCGCTAATAAGCCATGGCAGGATTGTTGATTTGCTAACAGTTTTGTGTACAGGTCGCGCAGAAGTGGAGGCCTCCACTGAAGAAAATATTGGAAAACGGATACATAGGGTTTTTACAAATTGTGTTTTCTGCTTTTAAGCCGACATCGATAGAGGCTTTATAGCATTGGTAACCGTCCCAAAACGTGTGAGTTTGATCAGATGTTCGCAATCTTTGTTTTTGTTGAATTTGGGTCATTTCTACGCCGCTTATTCCAGAGGTTATTTCCGCAAAATGGCCTCTGTGTTCCGATGTGGTTTGTTAACGCTCTGTTGTTGATGATTTGCCTAACCTGAGTGTTACGTTGTTTATTGTCAAGTGCTTGCAGTAAGTCATTTCCACTAAAAACTGTTGAAAATGATATAAAATGTGGTCTTGCTGAAGCTAAATAGGTGTTTGAAAGTATGCTAACAGGCTTTTTAAAGGTTTGAAAACTTAACTTTCTCGACTTGTATTAAGGTGGCCTTAAACTCATGTTTCCTGTCGAAAAGATTTGATTTAGGCGATGTGGTGTAATGAAATTGGCCTCGTCTTGTTCCATACTCCGTTTAGAAGTGGTCTCTGAGCTTAGGAAGAATAATGGTGAATAATTTACTCTGACAAACCTCAAAATTTCAGGTCACAGCATGACCTGATGGCCACTAGATTCAAGCTACAAACTCGAGATTTCAAGTAAAGACTCAAAATTTGAATTTCAGGCTCAAACTTAAGCCTTAATGCTAGAGTTGTCAAATGCAAACTTGGATTAGGTAGTTGTCCATGTAAGGTATTATCAACTCGAGCGTAGAATAATAGACACTTGTCTTGAGTTCACACTAAGTAGAATAGAAAATGAAAATTTTGTTTTGGATAAGACCGCAAGCCCAGGTGTCAAAATTTATGCGACAATCTTCTTAGCTCTGGTGCCTGATCAGAACGCCAAACCAATGTGTAATACCATACCTGCACTCTTAAGCTCCACACATGTATCAAAATGTAACTGTACACAGACACCTGACTGGGTGGTACCTGGCAGTTGCGAAATTGCCAAAATCAGAGACCACCAAGACAACGCAGAATTGATAAACTGGGTGTCAGTTAAATTGTTAATGATCACAACTCAAAGTAAGTTACAAAATAAGCATTATAATAGAAAAATAAAACCAAGGCGTTATACATGTACATCTATAGAAATTGCAAAATCTAAAGACAGATTTTGAACTTTTGGAGCATGTGTGTAGTTTCGGTTTGAAAGTCTGTGATTTTAGACCATATGACTGGTGTTGGCTTGTCAGAGATTCGAAGAGTGCAACGGAACAGTTATATGTCGGAATTATCTCTCTAGAAGGCCACTTTTGTTCTGTTAATTATCTTTTCATTTCTAATCCATCATCTGTCCTGATTGCATACTTTGTCGTTTCAACTCTCCTAAGACTTTAACTGGCATTGTTAATCCTAGGTAAAGCCAAATATATTTATGGTAATTGTGCTGAAATCTTCACACGCCATAACATTTACTGCCGCGTTTAATCCATTCACAGGGCCAAGACTCATCGGGCAGTGAAATGAGTGAGTCCGAACTGGAGAAGAGACGACGAGAGCTACTGCAAGAGCTGGAGGACGACCAGTGAGCGTGTTGAGAGATTGGGATTCTGTTACTTCAAAATAGGTTTTGCTGCTTTGTATTATCTGACGTTATAGATTGATACCGGTAGTTAAGCAAATGACCGTCTTGCTATAGTCTGAGTTGATGAAAGAAGATATGATGATGATTCGGGGAAAGCTTCAAAGGATGTGTTACGCGACTCTCCTTTAAATTTCGTGTTGCTGTTGTTAGGAATTCAAAGTGAGGCTGCTGGCAGAGCACGGGGTGTCATTGGCGATTACTTGATGGATGAGCTTGTTGTGACTTTTGTACATCGGTGTATACATTTGACGTCTTTGAGGTTCTGGAGGCCAAAGACGTGCGCTCGTTCATAGCTAAGAAGTCAAACACCCATTCTTGTTGACTGGGAACTTTGTTTTATGAAAAGCTTTTACATGATAACTGATATTTCGTCCTCTGATTAACTTAACCGATGTACCACAATATTGACCGACCTGGCTGTGGAGTATCACTTTCTATTCATACCACCAGGTGTTGCTATTCTCATTCTGGTCAACCAGACTCGGTAGAAACCATTAACCCTGACCACAAGGGAAGTAGATGATGCCAGTATATCAAAACAGAGGAAAGATAATGGTCGTGTAATAAAGCGCACTGACCCCTAGGGCATATCAGGCTACATGGACCTAGGTAGAACAGTGTTGCCCTCAGACTCCCGCGGCAGGAAACAATACTTTCCCTATGTTCATATGACCTGATATTTACCTTGGATCGAACCACTTTTGTATGATAAACTAATCTGTTCTCCTTGATTCAACTACCTATCAGAAGTCTGAGGCATGGCTTATATAACTGCCTTGAACATAAGATATTTAAGATATGCCAAACTTTTAGTAATTCTGTTTGACAGTTAACTTTTTTTTCTCTATAGACCACATATGCATATTACTCTGGTTGACAGATATGTCTGTCCCTTCATCTCTTGAGAATGTTACCTGAGGATTTGGTTCTGGCAATTATTGTTGATGAAGAGCAATTTTTGTATGTAATAAATCTTTTTACAGTACAACATTGTAGTGCGTTATTCTTTAATTAGTATGGAACAATAATTGAAGTCTGGGTTCGAATTTAATGTTTGAAATGTTGGGCAAATCTCTCCACTTGAACAATTTTATTCTGAAACTGGGAACGTGGTTATGGGATTTTGATTGAATCCATTTTTGTTTGCCAACTGCAGCCAATACAAATGATGAGTAAAATGCAAAGTAACACTATTGGTGAGATTAATTTTGTTTCTGAGATCTGCCTCAGTGCTGAATTGTACAACCAAATGTTTATCTGGCTGAGTTAAATACCGCTGGGGTTGTGGAAGAGTCTTAAGCGCAATGTTGGTGGCCTTAATTTCAGCGAATGTCTGGCAGACAATGGACAAATTAAGCGATTTGTCATAAAAGCACTACAGGGTTTATTGTTTCATAGCTCTGTTCAATGCTTATAACTTCCAGAAGCCTATACCGTTCATTAGTAATTTCAAAATTGCAATTTCGGCTGTATAACAATGTGCCGTTACTACACTTTAAAGTAAACCATTCAATGAAGCACAACCAATTAACAAAAGTAGGGGCTAAAATAAAACTCTGAAACTAAGATTAAGAAAGACATGCTGAGACTAAATGACTTTACAAAACACTTCCACTGTCAATCTAATGAACATGGAGATTAAACAAATTATTAACACCCAAAGAATAAAAAAGCAAAAGAAGTTTAAAAATGTAAAAACAAGAAGACTAAAATATTATTAAAACAGGACGACTAAATGAATTAGAAACCTTAAAGGAGCATGCCACCCAAAAAACAACCTAATTTGTATCAATTTAGATCGAGTAGTTCTACTCCATAACGACACGTGCGGTTGCGTTACCTGACGGCAGACGGAGGTGTTGAAATTATCCAATTACGTCATCGGTTTCACACGCATTCTGTTCAGCAGTTCACAACTGGTGTCAGCTTATCGCTTGGAGTCATCGTTTAGCACCAATGAATCACCAAACTTCGATGTAAAACCCTTAAAAATACACCGAGTTCTTACAAAAACATGCTGTTTTATTTCGCTCTTACGGATTTATTGGTATTTGGCACGTAGCCTACAAAGTTCGGCAGGAGTTTGGGATGTGTTCGGAGATAATTTCGAAGTATTTTCCGTGAGATACAGACAGGAGAACCTAGATCTGTGTTGTTTAGACTTGTGATTTTCTAAGTTCTAAACACAAAACGCTTATTATCCTGGCCAGTGGCTCGGAGCCCGATCAGCCCCGTCGCGGCCGGGTCGGATTGACTCGTTATCGCGGCCGGTGTCTCGGAAACTGATCAGAAATCACGAACAAACCAGCCAAAGTTCAGTGGAAACTAAACTTCCAGTAGAGAGTTTCTGCCAGCAAACACTAAATTAACATCAGCTCACAGGGCCTCGGTGTCCCGTCAATTAGTTTTATTACACCTAAAGCCGGTAAAACGCCAACATGGCATCAGTAGCAAACGCCAACATGGCAACAGTAGCAAACGCCAACATGGCA
>NMRA01000092.1:214125-234484 GCA_002633005.1 Phoronis australis
GCCGTCTCTGCCGTCTCTGCCGTCTCTGCCGTCTCTGCCGTCTCTGCCGTCTCTGCCGTCTCTGCCGTCTCTGCCGTCTCATGATTTCGTTAGCTTATTTTGATGAAATTCTACAAATAGTTATGTTTCGAAGAGATGGTGCTACCTTCTCAATTCGGATGGTCACGTAATATGCAACATCTAATCGATATTCTTGTAATTCTAAACATACTCATTGAAGCACACCTTTAGCAGTGCTATCGTGGACGAATTTCAACGCTCCGCGTTGCTCTTGTTGACATCTACTTAACCCCTTGCAAGGTCACAATTTGGCACGTGTAGTCCTATTTTCAACTCGACACTGGACCACTGATGTGCCTCCGAATGGAAATTTCATTTTTTCTGAAAAAAGTGAGCTACGCCTGCCTCTATCTTAAGAGTTCCTTTGCGGATTTTCATTTACTTTTGTCGGACATTGTTCTTAGACAGAAGACGACGTCTTGCTTTGGATAGGTTCAATGTATTCTTTGCCGTTTAATAGCCATTTTACGATATAAAAAACGCTACTGGAATTGCTTTGCAGTCGTGGCTGCATTTCAACGCTCCATTTAGCTGTTGTTTACAGGCGAGGGAGCGGGTTCAATGAAACCTGGTTTGAGGTATCTAAGGCACCCCACTGTGTCGAGCTGGGTTAACCCAACAAAGAAACTATTGAAGTGCGTCAATGGAACTGTCATCACGTGGGTTTCCGTGACAGCACACAGTTGTAGGTAGAATGTGTGCAGACGCATTTTCCTGGTGGCTCTGTCATCAATAAAATGAGTGGAAAAAGGTCAGAACACTTTTCCTCTGAGAAAAAGGTTTCCTCACAGAACTGATTACAGAAAAAATGATGTCATAGATGGAGAGCAAGAAAAGCGACGCCAAAACTAGTCAACGGAAGCAACGGGCTTGGGGTCCAGACTGGTTAAACAGTTCCCGCAATCAGAAAAACGCAACCATAAACACTTAAAGGAATTTTGGAAACTGAGTGAAACGAGGGAAGTGGTGTAGTTTTATAATGAGAGCGACGGATGCCCTGCAGCACGACCCAGTCGGTCGATCAGGCGGGCGACTTAGCCTAGTACACCGTGTGGCATGAGAAAATACGCAATGGTCATTTTTTCACATGGACCTTTTCGATAAGTGTATGTCGCCTGTACCCTGCTTGGCCGTTGAGTTGAATTTTTAATCGATTGTATATGTGTGTGCGTGCGTGCGCGTGTGAGAGTGGGCGTGGTGTATAGCAAAATTCCTTAGATTTCTCACTTGACTTTTGAAAAAATAAGCCAAAAATATCTCAAACAGCTAATTGTAACTGATACGGTGTGCCATGAAAAGCGTTAATCAGTAGCTATAATTACAATTACATTGCAGCTGGTTCATGATAACGAGGCTCATCTCAGTTTTCAGTCACACTGTGGTAAAAATTGGTTTTACACTGTTATGCACCAACCAGTTAGCACACACCTGACTAAGTTTGAATCTTCGAGTAAAGAATAAACAAAAACAAAAACGCCTTTTCTGCACTCCCTGACTGTCACGTGGCAATCAAGACCAAGAAACAGTCTCGCTGACAACGAAGGAAAAGCCACTGTTATGAGTTCAAATATATCATGAAATAATTTCTTAAATATATCACATATGTAAGTTTTATGAATTAAAAATATATACAGTGCAGCTCGCGCAATATCATACCCTCCATGTCGATGATATATTCGAAAGTTTTAAAAGTTCTTAAATAAATAAAATTAAACTCATTGCTTGGAAAGGTTGTCTTTGCACTTCCTTGGGGTTTTAGCTTCCAGTAGTTATTGCAAAATTGTTTTTTGTTGTCCAAATGTGAATAAGTGAAACGTTTGCTTGCCCTGACTCCCGTACATATTACAAGGTGGTTGCGGTGGGGTACTTTGGCGAAGTCGAAATGGATTGTGCCCCCCCCCCCCAATAATTTTTACCTTCCTACGGGCCAGCAAAGGGCAAGTCAAAAACTTCAGGGTAAAAGGCTGCCGTTGCCTTGGCTTATATGATAATTGTCATAAAACTAATTGCAAGTTTTCGAGTATGATTTTGCCTGAGAATTTGTTAAGTATGTACTACCTAAAATGTCCATGTACACGTACTAAAGTCTGAATTGATGGGCACAATGTTTTATTTGTTAGACTTAATTTGTCAGGCAGCCAGAAGCTGAGCCTGAGGTTGTGGGTGAGCAGTTGATTGGAATTTTAAAAATTGTCTTGCGCACTGTACACTCATTACTATCAAACGTTCACAACACAACTGACACAAGACGGAGTCACGTGGAGAATGTTTGCCCTGATTTAAGCTCTACTTTTCCATGAAACAATTTCTCAAATTTCTCATAGGCGACTTTTGTAACTCGAAAATATATCACACAGACGAGAATGATGCATATATTGTATTATAAAAAGTGTATGTTCCTTATTGCTAAAAATAACATAGTATAGCAATCACAGTCGTCTATTTTTGTTAAATCTTTCATCGACATTGTTAATCTGCCGTGGAACTAGTTTAAAATTGAGGTTATGTGTCTAAATTTCATTGATTTTCAAATAATGGAAGTTCTAATGTTCCATGAAATATTTTCTAAAATTTCTCACATGAGACATTTAAATCTAAACAAAGATTTAAAAAACAGAGGAATATAATCGATACAATGCGCCATAAAAAGTGTATTCGTCTGCTTTACATGTTCTTTAATCCTCCGTTACAATTACAATGTTAATTTGTCATGGGACTATTTCTGCAATTTAGACCATATGCCCTTTGGATTTTAATTCACTTGACAAATGATTGTATTTGAATATCACATAACTGGATGTTGGACACTTGCCAAAAGGTGCTATGCACTATACTTTGGCGGCCCTATTTGAATTGTAATGCACAGTTTGTTATGCAACCAGGACACGCCAGAGATCTGGTGGTGCAAATAATGGGGATATTAAAAATTGTCCTGTTCTGGAACACCACTAAAATCATGAAAATAAAAGGTTACAGTTATGTACGACCCTAGAAAAATATCCAAATGACTCAGAAATAGCTGATCAGATTCTAGGAAAGGCCGGTTGTAATTGTTTTTAAAATCTCCCATTTTTGCATGAGCAACTGTCCAAAATAGGAAGTTCTGATTTTTATGAAAAAAATAAAAAGTTACATACAACGAAAACAAGTGAAAATTAAGAAAATGAAATTTGGTCATAGTGTTGTTCTATGGGTGTACACGAAACTTTTTGTTGCTAAATTTCACTAAAACCACATGTTCACATGTTCCGATTCACGGTGGATTGATATAAAGTTCACAATCAAATCCTGGAGTCTCTGTACTTTTGCAGAGTTAAAATCTACAGTTTTGGACATATTTGACTCAATACACAGACTTGTTGATAATTAAGCTTCCAGTACGTAGCTATGGTAACAGCAGTGACCCACAAATATAAGGCAATAACGCTGAAAACAAAGGATTTAGAAAAATCAGAGTTTAAGTGTTCCAAAGATAAATTTCAAAAAAACAATCACTCAGAAAAAATAGTGCAACCAGGCGTGCGTTCAGTAGACGCTAGGACCTACGCTAGGACCTAGCCAAAAGCTAGTCAAGGTCACGTGCTCTTATTTAAAATACACGGCAATATCTCGTGTAATCTCGCAAAGTCTTGCTTTTAAGCTAGGTCCTAGGGTTACTGAACCGGAGGCTGGTATCATTGGTACATTATTACAAGTTGTATCGATTTTGTTTGTAATCTTAGTACCACTATTACAGTTTAGTTGAAATATTAAGTAGGCATGGAAATCTACAAGCCAAGCTCTCAGATGAATTTTATTTTAATATGAAAATATATTTCTTAATAACATTTTAACGGATGAAACAATAGGCATGTTTTTAAAGGAAAATCAAATTCCCTTAACAGACATTATGAAATAATCACCTTGTGCTGACAAGGTGCAAGTGCACAAACAGATTGCTTCGAATTATTACACAGGATTTTTTTCATACACCTCGTAAGCTACTCAACATGTACCATGTTAAAGTACTTGTTTAGCAGTCTCCTGCGTGCACCCTTAATTCGGCAGACCATGTATTCTTGCACGAGCGAATGAACAAGTTGCAGCCCATGAACTTGATGCTCCAACACAGCCACCTCACAGTCAATCTCTCGACTACACACATTTAGTAGCCACGTGTATGATTGATGTCTCACGCCCTGATGCGCGGCTTCTTTGGTATCGTACACAGTGTAGCGGTCGTAGCCACGTATCAAAGGCTTCAACAACCTCTTTATCATCTTTTTTTTCTGTTTACTAATGGATCGGTCGGATCTCTCGGCAGCTGTTTCACCACAGTCAGTTGTACGATCACCGTCATCGCTGTCTTCATCATTATTGGAGTCACTAGCGTAACTTGAACACGACCTGTAATGTGCCAAATGGAAATATTGCAGCATTATTGAGATGACCTTAATTATTACCACAATCCAAACAGAAATTTGACTAAACAGATTGTTATTAACAAAATCTAAATAATTTCCAAATCAGTCTTGCAGGAATTAAGACAGCACAAAATACCAGAGAAGTATTAAAAACAAAAATTACTCTCTCAAGCAAAACCTTGATAAAGAGACAGTAATGTGCCTGAGTTTACAATATCATGCTTTGCAATGCATATACAGTAAAACGTGCTGAAGTTGGATCCAACCGAACAGAGACATTTCGTCTGAGTATGGCAAACTTGTGACTTATCTGAAGGGCCGAGTGCACGGAGTGCTACAAATGTACCAATGAAGTTAGTCCACATTTAGCCAATATCGGACAAATGCATGTGCGAGTAACACAAATTTTACATAACATGAAATGCAACTTGAAACAGATCCAACATGAAGATTGTCTCAATTACAGTTAACAAAACAAAAATCCCTTGAGTGTGAAGTGCAGGAAATAGATAACCTAGAAATCTCTTCACACACACTACCAGGCATTTTGATCAAATAAAACCATACTTGGCTACTGTATGACCAGAGAGTGGTTGTGATTCCAGCTTTTGAAGGAAAACGTCTTCATGCGTGATGTAAGTTATGGTAGTAAACGAGAAGTCTATATCCACCTCCCCCTCCCTGAAATAGAGAATACGGAACAGTTAGAAAAGGGCTATCAAATTAATTGCCATATGAACTATGGTAACCTCATCAGTGGTTCTCATTGCTTCCACAAGTACTCTCGAAACATTCACATCACATGCGACACTAATCAAGTGAGCACTACGACAGTGGGAGACGAGATGCAAGACTCATTACAAACCAATGACCCACACTGTCTTCCCATTACAGAGGCTCACTTCACGAAACGACCGTAATTTCACGATGCTTTGTTACACACACAGTCTAAACATAGACTTATGACCAATCACCAATTTTGTTGTACATCTCTGTTTTGAAGTGGAAAAAAACGGTGTAAAGTTAATGTTAAAATTATAAACTGTATTATAAAGTTATAATAAGAAGTCGACTGCTTGCACGCACATCTGCTAATCTGCTAAATTTCCAAAAGATCAATCATGTCATTTGGCACTAAGAGGAAGCACCACCAATGGATGAGTGATGTATAACCCTTGATACGATGATATTTGCCAAATGTCTTCAGATCCAGCAAGGAAAGAGGCAAGCACTGAAGAGTATGCAAAAAAGCTGTCACTAGGGAGTACAGCGGTACTTGGATCTATCTGCAAAACGCAGTGATTCGAACTTCCTGCTCAATCATATGTAACATAACATGATATAGCAGATATAGTTGTTTGTTGACCAATTTCTGTCAATCAAATCTAGCACCATGACTTCTTACAATTGCAAACTGACCTTAACAAACTCTATGACTGGTCTTACAAATAGAAGATGAAATTTAAACCTGAAAAAATGGTGATCTAATATTTCAAATTTCTAACATTTCCAAACAAATCCAACGCTGGAATTATCACTCAATGGGAAAGTTATTCCCGATAAATTCGCGCACAAACATCTTGGCTTGCAACTAGACCATAAGCTTACATTTACTTCTCATTGTCACGAACTCGTTCATATAGTACAAAAATTAATTAATCCAATTAGAATTATCTCTCGTCATCTCAACTCCATGCATCTTGAAACTCTGTTCAAGTCTTTTGTACTTCCACATCTAGATTACTGTGACATAATCTACCAATCGGCAAAAGCTGGCATACTTCTTCAAGTAGAAAGACTACAATACCAAGCAGCTTTAGCCATAACAGGCGCATACAAAGGGTCCAGCACAATCAAGCTTCTAAATAGTCTCAACCGGAGCAAACTAGCAACCCGTTGTAAACTCCACCTGTCCATGTATACATTCAAAGTCTTAACCAACATAAGCAATTACTCTAACAAAATCCTCTTTGACTCCTACGAATGACCAAGCACGAGACCAGGACTGCGGCAAAGTAATATGCACACTATTCCATCTTCCATCAGCCAAGCCTTCAGGAGATCAACGATATTAACTAGTATTGACAACTGGAATTCCTTACCATTCAAAAGAAAGAGCTTCAATCGCCACTCTCAAAAATAACTTTAAAATGCATACCACTACTAAAGACTTGCCAATCTCAAAAAATGTTCTGAAATTCCACAATTGTACAACAAAATCAAGTTTTTTCTATATGGATGTCAAAAACCCAACCCAAATGAAAATAAGGTTTAATTTAAAATAGTATCAGAATTTCTTTATAGCATTAAATCTCTTTGTGTGAGTAGATAGAATTGTATACGTGTATGAAAATGAACTATTTACATTCATAATTATATCATTGTAATCTTAACATCAGTTTTTATGTATTCATGTATTATAATTGTATATAGACTTCTTTGTATTTTTTAACCCAGATCTAATGCCTCTTGGCGCTTTCTGTGTTACGTATAGACACCGGTGACCTTAAGTCGTGAATATAAGCATAATAAGTGCCGATTGTCATACTACCCAATGTCCGTTAGCAACTGCTCATGTGATGTCATGGACATATATCAGCCTTCACAAATATACGGGTTTTGACAATCTTAATCCTTGTTTGTCTCCGTAAGCAGAGTTTTGAAACGGTCGCTGATATCGCCGGCCATTTTGAATGAGGCCCTAAAGTCGTGACCGTTTCGGTTAGACAGAAATACACGAAGTAAGACCACACAAGTCAACTACAGTGCGTACAGTTACTCTAGGTGACATAAAAATGCATTGCACTGTTTATTAATTCAGTTGCAATTGAAATAAATTGTTATATGTTTTGCACCCAACTTTGATGTGCACAGACGTTTTCAATGAGGTTGTTCACGTAAAACGCTAAGGACCCAGCATCAATTATCTCTCTGTATTTTATTGCTTTGACCTTACAAAACTTTACCGACCCTGGGACATTTTGATACATTGTTCAAGCTACCCCTGGAGCTCGTGTTTGAGTAAATCTGAACAATGAATATTTTCAAAAATATATCCCAAAAATGCTCAAAAAAGGGATTAGTGAAATATGCTGTTTTTAACATACATTTGAAAAAAGAAGCCACTCACTCACTGTTTGTTATCATATTGTGAATACCAACACATCCGGGTGTTCGTTTGACGTTCGCAAGCAGACGAACGCTGGAAAATTCAATGCCAGATGTCGCGGGACCGCGCAGAAGAGGAAATAAGATCGTTCACGACTTTAGGGCACTCACGACTTTAGGACCTCTGACGGTATTCATTGTATTCTGACGATTTCGTAATGAACATTAAAAAAAATCAAATCTAGCACAGCCAATCAGCTACTGACCTGGCGTCTACTTCTCTGATTGTCCCCTCATCATCAGGCTCAGCAAGACACTGCATGGGATCATCTAACACCACCAAAGGGACTTCTGTGAGAGAAGTTGAGAATTCATTACAGCCAGATAGAACCTACCGCTACCTCCATCTAGTGTTGGGTCACAGGACTAGCATCTCCATCTAGTGTTTGGTCACAGAACTAGCAATTTCTTTTTGAATAATAAACATATGATTGGCTTCCAGTGCACAAAATGACACCTTAATTCTTAATGAAGAACGATGTGCATTAATATTTCATAAAAAAATTTAGCAGTTTAAATTGTTTGCAACAAAAGCATATTAACACAAAACAGAGAAATGCTAGAAGGTAAGTCATGTGAGGTCACAATAAACAATGCTGGTAAGTCAAATCAACTGAAGAGAACAACAGTTACCTTGCTGGTCAGTTTTCTCTAGCTGCATCTTGAGTAAAGCACCTGAAAGGGGTCTCCTGAGATTTTCTCGAGTTTCAGGTCGAAATGCCAAATGTCTCTCTGAAAAAAGAGCACGTTCTAATCAGTAACGTAAACATAAAAACAGTTAATGCATATAGAACAGAAAATATTGATTAAAAAATGGCACTCAGCTACCAAAAGAAGGATACTGTGTAAAGGGAAAACAGTAAAGAAAATAAAGGTGCAAAGCAACTACTTAGTGATTTCTGGTATCAAAAGGTAGACCTGTCATAAATGATTATAAAACTGAGCTCCATTTTTTCTTCACTAGAACACAGTCCGGACTTCATATGAACTTACAAACTTATGACTGAGCTCAGTATAAAATGACTGGGATAGGAGAAGGCACATATGAGCCAAAAGTGATGCAGGTGTTTGCAGGATAAAAAAGGGACTAGTTACCAGACTGGAAGCTTAGGGAAGTTGCAATAATTACATATTCCCTCGGGAGTTATCTGGCTCAACACTCAACCATGAAGCACATGAAACCTACACACCAAAATGCACTGGAAAAAAATAAATACAACACAGAAAATACAGCCACAAGAATATTCCATGAGAAACGGGTTAGAGCTAATCTCACCAGCATATTTTTGCCTCTACATCATGAAACTTGAAGCAAAACCGAGCAATTAAAAAATTTGCATCATTCCCTAACAAAAAGCAAGAATATTTTGTCTCTTTGCTTGTGCAAAATTCAAACCCACAAGGGCCAGTTCACACCTATGTATACCTGTAACGTTCTGAAAGTCTGAGTATCTGTTGCGCTCACTGGTCACTGTCTTGTGATACTCCAGCAGGGGAGACAAATCCGACAAGAACTTCACATCGCTAAAGACAAAATGATTAAAACCAACAAGTAATAGTGATACCAAATCATCTGCAGCTAAATACTTACATGCCTTCAATAATCTTGTTCAAGCATTATTTAGCATGCCAAATTATCATATTAAGCTCCGAATTATTACATAAAAGATATGAAAGTCCCATGTAGTGTCATCGTTTTACTCAATGTTTTGGGTAAACCCCTTTTATTGCATTTCGAGTAATCATTCCTAATTATACATGATAACATAGGCTACAGAATAAAGTTCAAAAGTAAGCTTCAATTGCAAAATTCAATGTCTCTAAAGCAATTCACTACAGTTTGAATTTTGCAATTTTGGCTCGACTTTAGCAAGTCATACGTTTTTTAAAATTTACTTAAGCCACATAACACAACTAATGGTTCCTCCTCCAGCAATCCCATCTAGTGTTTGGGCAGAGAACCTATTACGGCAAAATCTTAGCAATTTTAGAAACAATATGGCAGCCAAGTGAAATTAATTTTTTTCACAAAAGATGAGTCACATCTGAAATTAATGCTTTTCTATATTCAAGTTTTATACCATAGCTACCACACCAACCCAACACAAATTTGTAGGCATTCCTAATGTCAGAAGCTCTTGAAAACTTAAAATACGGAAATTTTGACAATTACTTTTAATAAAAATTGTTGACATTATACTGTAAAAAACAAATGCTTCCACCGCACAAACTGAATGTGGTTGAATCATGTAGACCAACTTACCCACTTAATATCAGATCTTAAAAATGCCAGAAATATTTCTGGTGTTCGGAGCAAATTGAGACCAATTTGATAGGGTTAAATTGTTTAATTCAAAAGTTCAAGTTCTGTTTTGAATACAGCTAATAACTGGTGTATTGATTATTATGTATTGCAAAACAGAGCATTGTTAACAGAGTGAGATAAGGGAAAACAAGAGCAATAGCCATGAGCTTACCTTGCTGATCTAGGAAGTTGAATATTCCTTTGAAAACTGTTCTCCGTAATCTTGGTACGTTTCTTCATATACTCTACCCAGTCATCCCAAATGAACAGTCGAGGCTCTGAAATGAACAGAATATAAGTAACACAGAGTCTTCGTGAGGTAAACAGCGGGAATTTTGCTGTTTCAACTGCACTCGGCAAACAAAAATGCAAAGACGAAAATAACAATTTAATGTACAAAATTAAACAAAATTTTAGACAAAATGACTCTAAAAGTTGCTACATAATATAACATATGTAAAGGCGTATGTAAATATGAAAGTATTGTAAAAAAGGAAACGTTAAATTTTAATTAATACCTTAACATCAACACAGACCTTCAAATATCACAGTTTTATTTTTGACTAATGAAGTCTTGGATAAAACCAGCCGATAAAAACAGAATGAGCGTCATTAATTTTGGTGATAAAGAAACACTTGGCACACAAGGTGAATAAGAGACAAAGGTTAAAGGTTCTCCACTACTAGTAAGAGTTATGAAGAATGGAGTAGCAGCTAACATGGCAATGATTATTGTTTTATGTACTTCCATTTGCATAATGAATTAACTACTGACAGAATGAAAAATTCAAGTAATGATCATAACTTCCACAATGATTGCAATCTTGTATGACGAACATGAACTTCCCGAAGATATATTTAGAAGCAAAAAGGATCACTGCAGAAAGTAAGTGCCTTTTTAGGTGTCAGGTGTAGAATATATTTTTGATGAGGTGAAAACTTAATCAGTGAGCGGATTTTGCCTACCGTCCGTTAAAATACATGGGACGAAATTAGTACAGAACGCGATGGAACATATTGTAGTGCGAATCTGAATTTCATTTGCCATAACAGCAATGCTTGTTTGCCATTTTTCACACTAAAATATTAAAAACTCAAAGTAAACAACAGAATACACTCTGCTACTGTATCGGGCAAATAGCCAAACGACAAGCTTTTGCCCCATTTCCGGTGACGTCACAGTTAAGTCTCACATAATCTCGCGTTATTGTTATAAACTCGCAAAAGGGCTATTCGCTTACCTTGCTTTGTTAACTGCGCAATCCTGCGACCATACTGTGACAACTGCCTAAAAGACAAAAATAGACATGACTAACATACTACACCAACTTCAAATCTAACAGAAGGCTAGCACTCGATAACCCCACACTCAAGCTAGCAATATCATAGCCTCGTTTACATGATGGTGTCTACAAAGCCAAGTGTATATTTACACTCGAGTGTGTATTTACATACAGTGTGTACTTTTGCCATAAACTCCAATACACTCGGGTGTATGGCTAAATTCTTGTGTGTAACTACATCACCTCCATAGGTGGAGAATAAACTGCAATCTTAGGTTCGCAACCTAAAATATTTCAACGTTCTAGTGTGACCCAGCTGATCTGTTTTCCATATTTAGAAAATACAACGTCATGTGACCTCGAGATGATATCAAGTTATTGTTGTCAATAAAGCCAATTAGCGTTATCCTTATTTGTCTATGTGCTTCTTTACCCAAATTATCAGGACAAAAAAGGGATAAAGTCACAATCAACCATGACAACTAGGGCAAGTATGGACTCAGATATACAACTTGCAACTCTAGTATGCTTGTGTCACATGCGTTCCAAGTTCTGTTCTTCGTCGTCGGATACTGATTAGTGTTATGCAGTATTACCTTTCAGTTTGATCGTTAAGCCCTAGGGTTAGTTTCAGTAACAACACAACATATGCCATAGCAATAGCTTCGTAGTCTGGTACAACAGCCTTCAAACGATCAGGTGTAAACGACACAACAGGCACATGGTCTTGAAAAAGACGATTCATCAGATGGTGAAACTCGCCTGAAATGTAAGAATAGCTGCCTGAAAGACATAGGAATCCAGGCACTGACGTGTCATGTGACTTAGCATGTGATCAACAGTACAAACCCTACTGTCCCGAAGTCCTCGCGATGAAGAAGCAACGTAGCTAACTCTATCGGTAAGTCCAGTACTTGATTAATTCTTTCTAACTTGACTGGATTACTGACAGTATTCATCATATTACCAGGCATACAAAGTTCTGTCACACACTAAGCTTGATCAGACTAGTTTATGGAGTACACTTTAAAATTCACTTCCACTTATCTTATACTGTAACAGTAGAATCTCCTTTAACGTTGCATGAAGCAAACTAGCACGTTGTGCCAAGGCATAGGTAGTGTCAGTGATCAGTAAAATATACATTATAGACAGACCAATGGGGAACACAGCATTACGATTATTGACAGTGATACTAATCGCTATCCCATGAAACTGCTTGAAACCATTCACATTCAGTGTTTGGGAACGCCCTCACTCAATATACAGGTTACCCATTTGTCATTGGCACTGTTACACTGAGTAGTGATTCGCTGAATGCTAGACAATCCTGGTATTTTTACGTGTTTTGGAATTTCCTGTTATATTGTAACTGTAGCTATCTTAACATTCATTCTCTGAATGAAGCTTGGCAATGGTGGATGTTTTAACAGCGAAACATGTCGATACATTTTAGAAAAGTTGTTGTCTTCATTCAAACATTATAATACAACGGCAAAACCTGACTCCTGAAAATTTGCAAAAGACAAAAACATTCATTAGATATCGCCTTAAGAAGTGTGATTAGTGAAGTAACACTATTATCATTCATAAAAATTTCTTAATGTTGTGAAATATTTCGATTTCAGTCAGCCAATTACTGTTTTGGCACTTAGACAGGAATGAAATAGAAGCACCAACACTGGAGGCAGTGGCAGCAACATCTAACGTGTCCACCAAACGACATCTAACGTGTCCACCAAATGACATCTGAAGTGTCCATCAAATGACATCTGACATTTTCACCAAATGACATCTGACGTGTCTATCAAATGACATCTAACGTGTTCACCAAATGACATCTGACGTGTCCACCAAATGGCAACTAACGTGTCCACCAAATGACATCTGACGTGTCCACCAAATGACATCTAACGTGTTCACCAAATGACATCTGATGTGTCCCCCAAATGACAACTGACGTTTTCACCAAATGACATCTGACGTGTCTATCAAATGACAACTGACATGTCTATCAAATGACAACTGACGTGTCCACCAAATGACATCTGACCTTTCCACCAAATGACGTCTGACGTGTCCACCAATTGACATCTGACATGTCCACCAAAGGATGACATTACCAAGCTAACAGTACATGCAATAAGTAACCAGACAAACTGTTTCTCCCATCATGAGACTAATTTCCTTTACACTGTCTACAAAAGAGATGGTAGTGACTCGCTGATTCTACAAAGTCTGAATTATTGAATTTCCAAGTTAAAGTTTCTTCTCGCCATTAGCTTTCTGTTAACTCCACTCTCATTTCTGATCACGACAAACAGTTACAAAGACACTGAATTTTGCTTGCTCTCAACTGTCTTCACAGGAGATTAATTAAACGTGACTACAGACCTAACGACAGTATCTACAACAGCCAATGTCTGAACAAAGTTACAATGTACCTGGGAGATTCAATTTCACAATGAATTTTGAGGCCAGTTTGCGTAAGTCCACTGGCTGCAGTGTTCCGAGCTCAAGCAGGAGACTCATCTTACCACACAGCCTTCGTAAAGTGTCTGATGTTGGAATAGGCTAGGAGTTAAACAGATGGACAATGGTGTTAAAGAATTATTGAAAAAAACAGTGTCCATAAAGTGGCAAAATGTATAGCGGGGATGGGGGGGGGGGGGTGCNGCCAAAGTACCCTCCTGACAGCTCATTTTGTGTCTCATCTGCACTTTGCATGGCTACTAAGTCATCATGTATTAGTACGAGAACTTGAAGGGCATCGACAATTATCATAAGCAAGAATTATCATTCTTCTTACACATCATACGTTGGTTATATCACATGGTATCTAAGAGAATCAACAATTCTTATCTATACCATTTATAACACCACAATTATACATAGTTACAATAAGTTTCACATTTGCCAGTGGCATTAGGTCACAATCAACAATTCTTATCTATACCATTTATAACACCACAATTATACATAGTTACAATAAGTTTCACATTTGCCAATGGCATTAGGTCACAATCAATAACCAACACTTCAAAATAATGAAACATTTAGAGCTTTGCATTGTATTTTTACCAGTATGTTTCCAAGAATTACAATTTGCATTTTTAAAATTCAAAAAAAAAAACAAAAAGTAATAAGCGAGCTTCAAGCTAATCTTGTTATGATAAAAAATGTGTGCATATCTGATACTCACTGCGAAGCAGAAGTGCGACCAGTCAAACCTACTGAACTTCATGTCTTCAGGAAACAGCTTGTGTGCTTTTATATACGGCACTTCTCCACTTTTGAGCCAACTGAAATTTACCAAGCGGTGACAGTGACAATACCGCAACACGCACACAACAGGCCACGTAAAGAAAATTTTGAAACCTCTGAACACTATTTACTACGTTTTTGACAGGAAACTACAATGTCTATGTGATCATAAAATCAAGACAACTGAACATGCAGACACAAAAAGTGGATTTAACAGGTAGACAGCAAACAGCTAGTATTGATTCAAATTGTGATTGCCAAGAGAGAAAACAATTATAAGTTACCAAACTAATGCTGTATACAGGATTCAATTAACTCTGATAGATGTCACTAGGGTTAATGGACCAAATACGCAACAAATTAAGACCATTCTTATTAAGCAGTACAAAGGGTAAGTAATCCTGTACATCACAATTAGTAAATAAAACTTGACATATGACATTACACTTGCAATTAGAAGTCCTCACATGACCAATCGAAAAATAGGAAAAAACACAAAACTTGCCGTATAAACTCCGACGTTGTGGTCAAGGGATTAGTGAACATCAAGCCCAGGTAAGAGAAACACGTGGTCATCATCATGGTCATTGTCTTGAGTTCTGCTCTGCGATGTTTAGAATCTTTGCCCTGTAAATACAAACCACACAGTCACAATAAAGTGACACTTGCAGTATTGTACATTGATTGTTGAACAATTGAAATCTCAAGACTAGCAGCAACAACAACAGCTTCATGTTCAGCATGATATTGGGTAGGAGTCACTCACAGGAGTACCGCATTTTGGGAACCAGTTTTGTCCACTGAAGAACAAGCATCAACTGGTTCCAAAAACCTGAAACCCCAGTAGTGCATGATATTGTATACAGTCTGAGATAAGCTCAATGCTCTGTTAGCGCAATCATTTATAGCAATATGTCTGTTTAGTGCAAAGCAATAATAGCGCCCTTCCCAAATTCGGCTTTTTCCTCACCAACATGCATAGCTGTTTTACAGCTCTGATGTTAACAGATTGCTTTAAAGCCGATACAGACCAATCTTCTGTCAAAAACCCATCTCTTGATTTAGCACCCGTTACCTTTACCAAACTGGTCTCGACTTTTGATAGAAGACATCTGGGTTTGGAAAGCAGTGACTGTTTAGTATTGTTTGACACCCGACGTAAGAAGTAGCCTTATTAAGGCAGGTCATTTCATGGCAGTAGCATGGTCTCAAGCAATAGCGAATAATGACTAAACCCATCTGGTAAAATTGCCTCCATCTTCAGATTGAATTACAGTTGCTTGTGAGCATAGATAGACCGAGACTGGTTATCACTTGACTTTGTATACGTATAGCGGGGCGACCATTTTGTTGAGTGGAAATGAGTTTTATGGACCATGCAAACCACCGGGTCGTTCTTGATTACATAGGTACCAAATGCTTGTATTTTTATACCCTTTCCAGTGACATATTCACTTTCGGGATATTTTGAAATTAAAATGAAAATGAAAATCCACTTAAGTCCTTAATTAAAATTAAAGCACCCTGCTAATAATGCTCAACGTATTTTTGTTTTATTTGTAGTTCCTATTTTAAGTATTTTGTATTTAATGTACTGAAGCCCCCTATCCGCCCAGAGCCACGCTGGTGTGCTTACAGTCAGCTTCCATATAACAATATGGTGCCACATGAGCCATGTGCTTGCACAGCTATTTATAGTTAGTGTCCAACCTCTCTACATATAGCTATGCTTGCAAGACTGGTGTGTGTGAACTTGGAATCCTGTTTTATCTCAAGATCGCGTAAGCATGAACTTGGAATTAAATATTCATTTGGGCAATCATGTGAAATTTTTTGTTCAGTGTAAAGAATTTTTGAAATTATTGGCCTCATAATCACCCATTTTCTCCTAGAGCATAACTTGTGTCAAAGAATCGGAGGAATATGTGAAAGTAATCAATTACTTTTTGGTGAATAACTTCGCCAATAGTTAAAAAAAGATTGGTTAAAATTTACATTATTTTATTGACAACTATGTAATTAGATTTAGTGCAGTGCAAATTCTTATCAACGTGAACGTGAGTATTTGAGTGAACTTGCCAAGTTTTGGTGTTTATTCCAAGTTCACGCATACGTGATCTTGAGATTAAGCAAGATTCCAAGTTCAGGCACAACAACACTACATACTTTCGCCGGCTGCCCTAAGTTCCAGTCAGCAGGCTCGTCACTGTCGCTTTGTGATTGGCTACCCTCAGGAGAGGCGCATCGTCTCCTCTTCTTGGTCATTGGTTTACCAACATTACGAACGTATCTATTTCTGTAACAACACAGTCATATTACGCACGCTACAATAACATTGACAAAGCGGAGAATACTTGTTATGGAAGAATGTGAATTTTGAACACAAATCACCAGTTTTCACCGAACAAGGGCGGGCAATAAAACTTTTGTTTAGCATAAACATACCTCGTTGTTTCCCACACTGTACTCTTCTCCGACTCGTCACAAAATGCCACACCGACTTTGGACAGATAAAGTGACCACAGTTGAAACACCACTCTCTACAATTAAAGAACGAAAACACAGACAAGAATGGTAGTTCTTCACCATAACACAAACGGCAGTCAAGTGAAAGTAAATGGTCTACAAACATTTTTTTTTGGTCTCTCGTTAACTTAATTTGTAACGAGTAGACACCACAAAAAATTTGATGAAATTATCGTTTTTTCCTTTGAATATCATTTCGTGGTGACCATCAACATTTATACGGAGAGCAAAAACTGATGCGTGTACATTGCAGAGCATAAATTTGTGGGACATGTGTCAGTCAATCCAAGACGTGACATAGGTGATCGTCTGCTCAATAAGTAGGCAGAGAAAACCATCAGCTAAACTTACCATCAGCTCTCCTCTTGAAGCAGCTACGAACTGTCTATAAACCCACCTTTGGTTACAAAAAACAACTTTTGACCGTTTGACCGAGACCACTAACTATTGCTTAGTCAATAGAGATGTGATTTCTGGGCTTGAAAAGACCCACCAGTTCATTATTGTTTGAGACGAGGCTCTACAAGACAACTTACCATGGTGTGTCATATTTTATTTGCAACAACAAACTGTCATCTGAGTAAGGAAACAGACGAGATCAATTTCACGGAGTCAAATGGTCTAAATCAAACTTAGATTCGTCTACATAATGAGGGCTAATAACTGCTGTAAGATTTCTTGGTTTCCTATACCCATTACCAACATGAATTCGACATCATCGTTCAGTAGGGACAGGTCTATTGATTTGTCTGAAATTGGCTGATCAGTTTCAAACAATCCTTCATACATACAATATCGAGGGGAGGATCCAGGATTTTGAGTTAGTGTGGGCCAGGGCAGAGTATTAGCCACCAAATGGAAACTGGGAGAATTTTAGGGGGGGGGGCATGGCCCTCCTCGAAATCCGCCACTGATATCTCATGCAATTTCTGTAAAATCAAGGTGAAGGGGATTAAATTTATACGAGAGACAAAGACTGATATTTAAAAGATGTTCCAACTAATACAGTTTATATGTGTAACTCAATTTCAGAGTTCTCAATGAAAACAAACTGCAGAGTCTTAGTCTTTGAAAATTAAGAAAATGCTTGACGAATAGTTTATCATGCGCACCAAAGTGTTCCTTACCTCTAAATCATTGCTGGCTCCTAGTTGGATTAAAGCCTTCACTTGGTTCAGAATAACGATCTGAAAACCTTCATATGTTGTCCAAGGACGGCCCTCCTCCACTGAATTAAGCAAAGATAAAACAAGGCCAAGAATGTACAGAAATGTCACAAAAACCTATTGAGCAAGTACAGTCAAGATAAAACTGTACATTGCGTAGCAAATTATTCCAGAAAATAAATGTTTGCAAAAATGAGACTTTAAGAGTGACAGACTAGGCACAGCAAGAACAAATCTTACTTTACACCTATTGTGGAGACCTAAGGGGGCCATTCGAAATTGCCCTTCACGAATGTACAACTGGGAACTGGTTAAGGTTTACTGCAAGCGTACATTTATGATTACTAAAAATGGTGACGCCAAACACAAAAGACACTATTAATAACAGCATGGGATAAAACAAAAAGCACCAAAAAAGAACATCACAGACTTTTTCGTAGCAAAACCAAATGTGTGGTTTCATGAGCATTTTGAAGCCTTCCTCAAATGGTTTTTTGTAAAATTCTGAATGTAATGACCTATGGTAAATGCCTAGCAACGTAAGAAAATGCAATTGAAACACTCAAACACAAGCACTTGAAATGGCAGGAGACATAGCGTTTTCACACGGTGTTGTGTCACCCCTAGAATAAAGGAAACAAACTACTGTACACTTGTTCACGGAAGGTATTTGAACAACTTTACTGTTCGTGATGATGTAGAAAAAATTCAGGAAAAAAAAGCCTATTAAGTATTAACCGTTCATTACATTTGGCAGTTTATACATTACAGTAATTAGAATCACGCTTTAACATCTCGTTGAAGGGTATAAATGTACTTGTGTTGACATTCAAGGTACGCTTTTAAGGATTTTTTTTAGAGTTAATACCACAAAAAATAGATGTTTTTCATATAGTAGGCAAAGTAGCTTTTTGCACCATTTTGTATCAATGCAAGAAAACAGTAGATGGATTTGAATGAACTATGTTTGCAAGCTACATGCATTTTTTATTTAACTAAACACATCTTAGATCATATCCAGACTTCCCTTAAAAATTGCTTCTAAGACATGCTTTGAGTAAGAAATCATCTCTAAAATGCTGCCACGTAATTGAATTTGAATGATAACACCAAAGGCATACATATCATGTTTGTGAAAAATGCACTGGCTGAGTCAGTGTCAAACATCAACCTTTTGGCTTTTTCAGATCACTGTCTTTCCTCTTTGCTGCCGGTTGAATCATCAAAGTTCTGTTAAAGCTTGCGAATGTACCCTCATCCTCAGCTTCCATGTCACGCAAGCTCTGAAAGAAGTCCAATGATGAACAGTAGTTACGAGAGCTTTACACCAGGTCTGGTACAGACAGTGTGAGGGAAAGATGGTCACCTTGGACTGGTATTACCTCCCTTGGCACCAAGCCGTTCTCATCCAATGCGCCAATCATGGATCACAGCACTTTGAAGAGTGGGTAAAATAAAGATTTAAAGAAATAACACCTTTGTTATATGGACAAGTTTAAATCCGCTGTTTTAATGTAAGAATTGCACGGATTTAAACAAAATAAGTTCTCATTTGCATTCTGCACTGGGTTGATACTGATAAGAGCCACTCATGGAGCGATCGGCTCAGAGACCAGCTGGAAATTGAACAACAGCACAAACATGTAAAACCTAATCCTTTGTTCATGTTGAAGCTGGCAATCAGTTGTACAGCTTGGCAGCCTGAGTACAATTCAAGTGAGGCCTGAGCAATGTATAATCTAACAAAAAATTTCTTCAAGTGTCTGAATAATACTCTTCCAACAGACTGGGAAATCAAGCTTTGCTAATTTGCCAACTTCAGTTTTATCTGCACTTTATTATTTTATTTCATTCCAGTGGCGGCGACCTAGATCTGCTATCGATGAGGGGGGGGGGGACTTACCATTTTTCATTTTGCAACATCTGTGAACCTCCTCCCTAAGATAATCACATACACACATACACAAAAGAACACATTCACCATTAGCTGCAGCCTGAAGTGTCAAAATTTATACCTTAGTCACTTTTATGGTAATTATATCAGTGGTAAAAGGGTCCCTTTTAAAATTTTTTCTCCTTTAGTTGAATTAGAATACAGTATTGATTGAATGTGGGAACTAAACATTGGCCCAGCTAGGTCCTCTGGCATGGGCAGAGCACCATAGGGGACTGGGGGGGGGGGGG